>JAXIVD010009408.1:7500-15468 GCA_036785275.1 Cancer borealis | reverse complement strand
GTCTCACGGGTGTGGGCCGACAGGTGCCACCCACCAACGCTCGCCGTGACCAGACCCGCTCCACCCACCGTTTTTGTCCATTGACAGTTCCGTCCACGAGTTGCAAGGCAAAGAGACACAGACACAGACGTCAGGAAAGCAGGATAATCCAGACTGACTGCAAATCCTGAAATCACGTGAAACCCAGATTATGGTGAAGAATGAGTACTAAAGCAGTTGCAAAATTCTGGAGTCAAGAATTAACGACAGAAAAAGCAAAGCTATATTTATCTGCCGACAAGACGTCTGAATCAAAAAGTAAAAAGCTGCAAATTATGTAGACCAGAAACAGGGTAATGTTTTCACAGTGTATGGTTGAGTACACCCTGAAAATTTTGGAGTGAAACTCAGTATCAACGAATAAACGGAAATAAAACAAAAATACAGATTTCTGTCAATTAGTTCAGGTATTTGAGGTTAGTACGAAAAACGTGAGGTATAGGTATAGGGGGATGTGGTGTTCGCATAAGAAAATTAAACGCCAAATTTTACAGAAATTTATGCAGAGTCAAAGGAATGATCAATGTACCTCTGTAAGCCGTGATTCTGAATCTGGAGTTATTTTTGATCCTTTCTAGACAGGTTTTTTGGATAGAATGTAACTCCTCACAATAATCAAACATAATCATCATAGTTTTGTGCTGAACAGTGTTTGTTAATATGTGGATACAGGGTAATGTGTTATTATGAAGGTCATAATCGCCAGTGGTGGTTTGTGTTACTGAGAGTGTAGAAAACAATGTTGGAACGACGCCACCAATAGTCAGGTAAATGATTCTTGTGGAAGAGCTCTCTATTTGTCACTCAAGTTTCTCTCTCAACTGATTAGCAAAACCTTACTATATCCCCTGCCAGACTTAACATCAGAAAGAAGAAAAAGAAGAAAAGATCATAAGAAGGTGTGGGCGATAGCTTACAAAATATAGTTTTTCCTTTCTTTTCCTCACCCCGTGTGGGCGACAACCTTGTGTCACCGAGGATGGCCAGAACACCGCAACTCCCTCGAAGCGTCTGCGTCGTACATCCTCAAACTTTTACCGTCAGCGTGATCCACTCTGCCCAATCAGTATGCATGAAACGTCGGCAGGCCCTTAAAGAAGAAATCTCTCGGCCGTAACTCAAAATCTAAATGCAAATCATAAACAAACTAACAGGAGGCGTGACCCTTAAGAGAAGCGTCACCCTCACACTGTCTGGAATAAGTCTTGACCTTCAATTCACCCTTTCCGCCCTTTCCATCGCACACTACGTCTCTACCACCCTCACCCTTTCTTGCAGCTTTTATGTATGCCTCGTCAGCCCCTACACATCCCCCACCCTTAGTCTTCCTCTACCATTATAAGCGTGTCCCTCACTCCTTATCCTCTTCCCCACTACACTTCCTAAGCCCCATCCCACCCCACCTCACCTCACCCCTCCCTCACCATACCCTCTTACCCTCTCATTCTAAAAACTCTTTCCACCACGAATATTGTTATTCCTAAATCTATTGCAGCTTCACCGAATGGCCGGAAAAACGTACACTGCCCATTATTATCACTTTCCTGACGGCAAAACAAAATATCAACAAAACGCAGGGATCCTCAATCAGTTGGTATATATACGTAGTGTTTCGCGGCCAGACCAACCCTGTTATTTTTTTCTCGTATTTGTTGAAAAAGTTATAAATATAGAACCAGAACATGCTTTTTGTAACGTTGTTTGGAGGGCAGAGAGAGAGAGAGAGAGAGAGAGAGAGAGAGAGAGAGAGAGAGAGAGAGAGAGAGAGAGAGAGAGAGAGAGAGAGAGAGAGAGAGAGAGAGAGAGAGAGAGAGAGAGAGAGAGAGAAGAGAGAGAGAGAGAGAGAGAGAAAGAGAGAGAGAGAGAGAGAGAAGAAAAAAAATGAGAGACGGTTCATTTTTAGACAAGCTTCTTACAGTGAAGTTGACTTATAGAGAAGATTTCTCGTTGTCGGGAGTTGCCACCACCACCACCGCCACAACTATGTATCACCAACACTACCACTGTGACGTAAAAAGAGGTCCAGTGCTATGGTGACGCTAGTAGGGGGGAGGGGAGGAGGGGAATTTCGTGTTGGTAATCCGTCCTCCTCCTCCTTCTCTTCCTCCTCATCCTCATCTTCTTTTCGCCTCTATCTTTCCCCCACAAACAAGGTCACAGCCTATCCAAAACCCAGTAGGCCTAACATGCGTGTGGCTGTGTTAGGCTGAGTGGTGTAAGAAGAAATGTGTAACTTATATATTGTGGGTGACGCACTTCCAACTCTGGCAGCACATCCTCCTTCCCTCCAGGCTTACTCTTTTCAATTTTCATGATGAGATTGACGACGACATTAATAACAATGATGATGATGAGTTTTTTGTCTCATCTTTTTCCTCTTCAAATGTTCAATAGTTTCTCTTCTCATTCCTTGTGGTGCATCAAGCAAAAAAAAAGTCATAAAATGAATGATCATAATCGAAATAATAATATCACCATGGTGTTGTGATAATACCAAGTTCCCAAAGTGAGGTTCCCAGCCCTCTGTCCTTCCCACATGGCACACAGGAAACACGGTCACGTACTTGTGTGTTCCCTCTTTAATGTGTCTGGTATCCTGGCTACTACACCACATGGAACTAAAGGCATCTTATAATTGATTATTGGTTATTGATCATGAGATTGGAGAGTGTGTGAGCCATATAGTTGATGGAGTTGGAACCTTGAGGAGTCCATACTAAGCCGGGTCATCTCATGTATATTTCTGCAGCTTTTGTATATATGTGATCAATAAACTTATGATGATTTCTTTGAGTGTATAACATCATGTTTCGATTTCTTTGTTATCAAGCGAAATATTCAATATGTTATTCAATTACAAAAATAATTGGCAGTTGCAGCCCTGAACTAAAACTTATTTCTTTATTATCATGTTTGTTGTGGGATCTGTCCTTCTGCCTCTCGATGTGTCTGCTGCTCCACTTTCAGGAGAACCATTCATTGCATATCATAATACCATCACCATCATGTTTAGATTATTCGTGGAAAATAACCAACGCCTACCATACAGAGCATGCTAAGACAGGCTGACGGAAAAATCTATAAAATTTTGTTTTTGTGTCCCTTCTGGCGGGAGCGTGGCGCGGCATACCTAAGTGTGGCTCGAAGGACACCAGAAAGGAATAGAAAAATTGGTTGCACGGAACAATGAGGAAAACAAGGATGACAATGATGATGCGTCGATGTTGTTATTTAATATCAAACTAAAGTGTTAACTCTACTAAAGGAGCGTCGTGAACTTTAAACGTTACAGTGACTTACATACTTCTAAATTCAGGGAGGCGGTCATACAATAAATAGGACTTCTTTCTAATTGTGTCCAATTATCGCAGCAAAATAATTCGTGACATTTGTCTCATACAATTATTTCAGCATTCCATCTTATTTTATCTTATTTATTTTCATCTTATCTATTTGTTTATTCATTTTTAATGTGTAATGCTATGATGACAAGATTTAGTATTTACAGCTGCAGGATGTGTAATGCCATTCCATAACACAGTAGGTTGCACGACCAGCCTCTACCCTCGACAGTCTCCGTTTTTTGTGTCAATACGATTTAGTACCATTCTAAGTATACTAAGTTGATCATCATATATATATATATATATATATATATATATATATATATATATATATATATATATATATATATATATATATATATATATATATATATATATATATATATACATATAAATACTATTTATTTCTCTGATCAAAATAGTGCTGACACGGGTTACAAATATATCATAGCAGGTAAAAGTTAGCAAATATTAAGTATTTAAGTAGTTTATTGCGTTATCTTGCCTCAATAGCCTTCACTTGTCGCAACTCTGGTGAGGCATGATTACATAGCACTGTGTGTCTACGCCGGCAGGAATACAAGAGTCATGCGGCTCTGTGTCAAGCATTAAAGTTGTGAAAAACTATTATTGTGTGACTGTTGCAGCAAGACGAATTTCATCTTTGTTGTATACTATTCCTCACGAACCAGAACAAAAGAAAAATTGATTAGACACTACGTCATGGTTGGTGCTGAAATTTATTTCAGGAGCCAAAAATGGACTTCAGCGGGCAATGCAATATTGGGTAATATTGTAATATTATTATTACAATTTTGTATGATTGTTTTTCTTACCAACGTCATATGTGATGCCTTACTCTTGGAAAACAACTTCAACTTCGTCTGTATTGAATTCAAAGAATGTATAATAAATACGAGTCATTTCATATACGATTGGTTCTATATTCATATAAAATAATGGATGATGATAATGATGATGATGATGATCATATTATAATAATAATAAAAATAATAATAATAATAATAATAATAATAATAATAATAATAATAATAATAATGATAATAATAATAATAATAATAATATGGATAATAGAAATAATAACAGTAATAACAATAACAATAATAACAATAAAAAATTATAATAAAAAACCAACAACAGTCCCCAGCCGACTCCACACACTCCTTTCCTCCCTTTTTAAGCCTCGTGAAGGAAACCTTGACCAAATAAAGAGCAATCAAGAGGTTGCAATCACGTTCAGCTTGCCGGTAAATGTTGCCAATTGAATAAATACTTTTACCTCCAAAAGAATGAAACACGGAAGGAAGGTGGACAGGAAAGGAAAGAATTACAGTGATTAGAGAGAGAAAGAGAGAGAAAGAGAAAGAGAAAGAGAGAGAGAGAGAGAGAGAGAGAGAGAGAGAGAGAGAGAGAGAGAGAGAGAGAGAGAGAGAGAGAGAGAGAGAGAGAGAGAGAGAGAGTAATAAGCAAGAAAAGTCGGCAGAAACACACGTGCGCGCACACACACACACACACACACACACACACACACACACACACACACACACACACACACACACACACACACACACACACACACACACACACACACACACACACGAGTTCAGGGAGTTCAATATAAGGAAGAATAGCATTTAGAATTCAACACAATAGTTCGTCAGTAGTGCCTTGCAAAACACAGCGGGAGCCCTGTTTGTGGAGCCTTCGTTCCCTTGCTACACTTGCTTAACACTTCCAAGGGATAATAGTGAAGAAAAAATAATGAACGTCGGTGATAACGGTACAGAGAATGCGTGATCATGAATAAGTATCTACGGTAATGATTGTGATGGTGAGAGTAGTAGTAGTAGTAGTAGTAGTAGTAGTAGTAGTAGTAGTAGTAGTAGTAGTAGTAGTAGTAGTAATAGTAGTAGTAGTAGTAGTAGTAGTACTAGTAGTAGTAGTAGTAGTAGTAGTAGTAGTAGTAGTAGTAGTAGTAGTAGTAGAAGTAGTAGTAGAAGTAGTAGAAGGAGTTTGTAGGAGAAAAAGTGCTCGAGTGGGTGAGGGAGGTAGAAATCCTATCTGATATAGCTAGGACGGAGCCTCACGCAGCTTACTCTGCCTACACGCATGGCCTACAACATCGGTGGAATTACGTCATGCGCACCATCCCAGGCATCAGCCCTCTCCTCAGACCCCTGGAAAACGCTATAAGGAACACCCTCCTTCCAGCGTTACTGAGGTCTCCAGCACTGGGGGATGACGAGAGGGCCCTGCTCGAACTTCTACCAAGACTGGGCGGGATGGGGATCACCTCTCCTGAGAGGTTGGCAACTAGGGAGCACCTCAACTCCATCAACCTAGCCAGGTCCCTCACAGTAAAGATAGTTGCTCAGGACGCACACGGGGAAATAGACCAAAATGCGATCGCTGAGCAAAGGAAGCAAATTTCCCTAGACAGGCAACAAGAGCAGAAGACCAGCCTTGAACGCCTGAAGACCATCGTGCCTGCCGCGACTGTGCGAAAAATCCATATTGCACAAGAGACGGGAGCGTCTAACTGGCTAACGTCACTGCCAATCAGAGCAAGAGGCTTCAACCTCAACAAACAAGAATTTGTCGACGCCGTTGCTCTGAGGTATGGCTGGCCAGTTGAAGGACTCCCCAACATCTGTGCATGTGGTTCCCCCAACAACATCGACCACACCATGACCTGCAAGAAAGGGGGATTCGTGTGCATCAGGCACGACGAGGTGAGGGACCTGACAGCCAACGTGCTCAGGGAGGTGTGCCATGACGTCGCCACCGAGCCGACTCTTCTGCCACTTGGAGGAGAAAACCTGCGGTTGAGGTCGGCAAACATCTCCGATGAAGCTCGAGTTGACGTCAGTGCTCGGGGGTTTTGGACGAGGGGGCAGAGAGCCTTCTTCGACGTCCGGATCTTCGACCCGATGGCAGCATGTCACCGCGAGCTCTCTCTGGAGGCTGCCCACCGTAGGAATGAGCAGGAGAAGAAGAGAACCTATGGCGAAAGGATTCAACACGTCGACCACGGCACCTTCACGCCTCTGGTCTTCACCACGTCCGGCGGGATGGGCTCCAAGGCTAAGTGCTTCTACTCAAGACTAGCCGATTTGATGGCAGAAAAGAAGCACCAGCCAAGGAGCCATGTTGTCGCCTGGATGAGGTGCCGCCTCTCATTCTCCCTTCTCAGGTCTTCCCTCCTGTGTCTCCGGGGTACCAGGCACGCCACTCCCTCCACCACGGACATAAGTGACCTTGATTGCGAAGCCACAGTGGTAGAGAGTAGAATAGGGGTGGGTAGGTTAGGGGATTAAATAAGGATGTAAATATAGGGGTAGATGGATATGGTTAGGGGTTAGAATATTATGGTTGGATGCCACAGCCATTAGCGACCAGAGTTGGGGCTAATGACCTCCAATTTGTGGAGCCCATGCAAATAAAAAGGGTGGAGGTATCTGTAGTAGTAGTAGTAGTAGTAGTAGTAGTAGTAGTAGTAGTAATAGTAGTAGTAGTAGTAGTAGTAGTAGTAGTAGTAGTAGTAGTAGTAGTAGTAGTAGTAGTAGTAGTAGCAGTAGTAGTAGTAGTTCTCGTTGTTGTTGTTGCAGCACCAGTATCGTGGTATTAGTTATGTAAATCTAAAATTGATGATAATAAGAAAGAAAGCAGCACTTTGGTTACCATTAATAATCATTATGTGAAAGAACTGCACGAAGCTGTGAAAGGCAAAACAAGCCCGAGCCTCCCTGACCCACCGTCCCAGGCTAGTGTTCGTGCCATCAGGAAGGCTTAATGTACGGAAGCTTTTAGCGGCGGTTTGCTCGCCGGGTACAATTGCCGGACACAGGTATTACCGCGCGGGGCCATCGTGCGGCCAGAAGGTGCCAGTAACAAGATGACCCCGCGCTGAAAAACACAGAATAAGGACCGCAAGAAGGTGTGATTGTGGGTGTGAACGGCGACGCTGCTGGTATCTTTAAAGAGGCAACGCAGTGGTTATGTGTCTTCCCCTTCACACTTGTTCCTTCCAATCTTCTGAAATAGCAACTCTATATATAAAGTTGGATTAATGTTAAGAGGGACGGCTCAACTGCACGTGACTTTTGGGCTGGTCGGAGAATATGGCAGCGAGGAAAGGGAAGCTGCCCGACAAACACTGCAATTTGATGTTAAGGAACACCTCACAGCAAGTGCAGAACTGTGCTGCTGTCATAACCACTGGAGGAGGTTCATATCCAGAATGGCGGCGGCACACTGTGTTTACCTGTCTGTATGCTAACCTTAATCCTTTATGTTCTCGTTGACTCTCCTCGTTCCCTACCCCGTCTCTTCTTCCTCTACCCATCACTTTTCCTACCCTTGATGGGACGGGAGGTCTCTAAGGGCAGGACATTACAGCCAATGCCGGGAACGCTAAGTGAAAACCTACAAACACAACTAAACGAAAGGTGATGAGGCTTAAGGCGCCAATGGCTGCCTGCACGTCTCACCTCTCCAGATCAAAGTGAAAACCGCAGATAAGTCTTCACGAAGGGTATGATCGCATGTCTTTAGCGTCCCTTGA
>JAXIVD010009407.1:0-12500 GCA_036785275.1 Cancer borealis | reverse complement strand
TATTCGACATCATTTTTATTTACATTAAGTTTAGATATATAGATAAGTATAGATATAAGAATACACTTATTATTATTACTATTATTATGTATTATCACTATTATTATTATCATGTATTATTATCATCATCATCATCATCATCATCATCATCATCATCATCATCATCATCATCATCATCATCATCATCAGCTCACCTTGTTATCCTTTCCTTAGGTTGGAGATCACATAGAGAAGATCGATGGCAAGTCGCTGGTAGGACACAGGCATTACGAGGTGGCCAAGATGCTCAAGGAGATACCAAGGGGAACCACCTTCGTCATGAGGCTGGTGGAACCCCTCAAGGCTGGCTTCGGTGAGAGGAGAGAGAGAGAGAGAGAGAGAGAGAGAGAGAGAGAGAGAGAGAGAGAGAGAGAGAGAGAGAGAGAGAGAATATATTTTAATCTTGCTATGAACATGAAATCAACACAATTAATACTGGAAAAACACTTAGATATATGAAAATAAAATATATATATGACACAAGATTCTGTAAATATGTGAAAAAAATGAATGAATATATGACACAAAACTCGTGAACATTAAGTTGAGTATCACCACCTAACCTTACCTTACCTTACCTTACCTTACCTAACCTTACCTTACCTTACCTTACCTTACCTTATCTTATCTTATCTTACCTTACCTTACCTTACCTTACCTTACCTTACCTTACCTTACCTTACCTAACCTAACCTGAACCCATCCCTTGCCGTCCGCAGCTAACATTGGGCCAAGGACAGACCCGAGGGCATCAGGAAAGAAAGGGTACGGCAGCGGCAAGCAAACACTCCGCTTCAAGGCCAATGGACAGGCTGAAGTGGAGGATGCGGTGGGTGGATCAACTTAGCTAAGGATTATTTTATTTTTATTTTATTTTATTTTATTTTATTTTATTTTATTTTTTTTTATTTTTTTTATTTATTTATTTATTTATTTTTTATTTTATTTTATTTTTTTTTTTTTCTCATTTTATTACCTTGGTGCCTCAAATTCAATCCATCTTGTTTTTATTTATTTATTATTTTTTTTATGTGGCAAGGATATGACTGAGTAAGGATTAGAAAAACAAATCTATATATAAAAAAATAAAGAAATAGGTTCAATTATAAACTTTTTTTTTTTTGTGTGTGTGTGTTATTTTAGTCCTTTTGGTCCTTGATGTGATCCTCTTGACCCACAGCCGGATGACCTGAGCACCTACGCCACAGACAAGATCAACGCACTACTCGAGAACTTCATGGGCATCAACGACAATGATCTGGGTGAGTGTGTGAGTGTATGAGTCCTATGTCCTGTGTCTGGGGCTGTATTCACAAAAATTCTTAAATCGCTAAGTTGGACTTAATAGTTCATCTTAAGCGCGAAGTCCGTCTTAAAGTTGGTCTTAACTGGCGGTCGCGTTAAGTCGGCCAGGGACCGAGCTTAGCGGGCCGAAGTTACACTTAAGTCGACAAGATGGCCGAATGTTAACAAGTCCGTCACCGCCAACTGAGGGTTTACTAGCCTCGAAAAGCTTAATATTTCATAAACTAACCCTCAAATATCTTCAAAACTAAAGAATCTACTTGTCTTACCTTAGAAATGCGTTAAAGCAAACATTTAACCGTCTTGGAGAGTATATAGATAAGTAAGATATACAAAACAGGTTTTCCATACAAAGTGAAACAATATCAGCACTTGAGTGGATGCGCTATGAGGTTAGGTTTAGTTCTAAAATTATAGTTGAGGGGCCACAATCTACTTTGCTCGGTTAGGTCATTATTTAAATTTGTTTTCCAAGAGGGTTGAGGTTTGCCTAAAACATTTCCAAGATAAGATTACAATGACATTCTTTAGGAGGTATCTGAGGGTTACCTTATGAAATACTTATCCAGTCTTAATGGTATAATTGGCAAATACGTTAATATAAACTCAAAATACACGATGGAATTCACCTAGTATCAACTTTGTCATTGCTACTAACCTGTCTTATTCAGTTTCCGTCTCACTGTGGCAGAGTTCCTCAGAGCAGTTGTTTTTACATCCTGCCATTTTTTTTCAACTTCAACCTGTGTTCTGCACAGGTTGAAGGCAGAGTTGAGCTGGGCAGTCACATCAGTCCAGCTTGCCTTCATATCCTTATAAGTTAGGGTGCTGCTGAACTTACCCTTAATAATCGCATGGTTGACACCAACCATCTCAACCATGAAAAGCGTTTCTTCCTCCTTCCAGTTGCAAGTGCGCTTTCTTTTGCTGGAAGGAGCTTGGTCTGTGGTGTTCATCATCACGTTTAGAGTGCTTTAAACGTGGCGCGTAGTGCTCATAATGTAAACATAAAAACGAAAGAGTGTCGCCTTGCGCGGTAAATATATAAACCGTATAAAACTTTAGACGCAAGCTTATAATGCCAATATTCCTTACGTATATCATCACTTTCGATGTTTTGTCTAGTAATAGTCAATATTTATTCATTGATAAACTGGAATTCCGCTGTTTAAACAAATTTAAGTTTTGCTAGGCTACTTTATACTGCGCTACTTCTTCGACTTAAGATTAAAACTTAAGTCCAACCTTAAGTTTCATTTAATTTTCCTCGCGCTAAGTGCAACTTTAAGTCCAACTTTAAGAATTTTTGTGAATACGGGTCTTTACCTGGCACTCGTAAAGCCCTTAGATCTGGGTGAGTGAGTCCCTTCCTGTGTCATCTCCCGTCACATTGGCCTTTGAACCTGTGGTGAAAATTAATCTGAGGCGCTATATATTACTCTGTAGAACTTGTGTAAAGGAACATTCATCATTACTTAGGATTCCTCAACACTCTCATAATGTTCCTTTTCGTTCCTTTACAGCTGCTCAGATCTGGGAGTTGGGTCAGCAGAAGCAGAACACGATGGAGTTTGCCGAGGCCGTGGACGAGTCAGACTTGGAGGCATTTGGGTTCACGGACGACTTCATCTTTGAGCTTTGGGGCGCCATTACCGATGCCAAGGCCGGCCGGCTGAAGAAGTAAGGGTAGCCAGGCACAGCAGGGTAACAAGCTGGAGTGTAAGGGCACCATGGGCAGGACTAAGGGCTGAAGACTTGGATGTGTAAGGTTGTTAAGGGAAGGTGATGGGCAGCAGGCTAGCAGATGAAAGGTACAGGAGGAAGGAAGGATAACAGCAGCAGGCTAACAGCTAGTAAGTCCTAACAGCCTTGATTCGCTTCATGCCTTTCATCCAATGGCTAGACAGCTAATCCAATTTTTTTTAATTTATTTATTTTATTATTTTTCTTCTAAGAGTAAGTGTATAGTATATATTTTTTCCATGAGATTTGTAAATGTAGAACATATCGTATGAGTAAGGAAGGTGTCGTGTGTATGGAGTCTGGTGGTTTTATTGGGAACTTTTAATTATGTAATGAACCCTAACATCTCCTAAAAAGGATTATTATTATCATTATTATTATTATTATTATTATTATTATTATTATTATTATTATTTTTTTTTTTTTTTTTTTTTTTTTTTTTTTTTTTTTTTATAAATATTTTTAAAGATGTACTACTCCGTTGATTTAATGAATACCCGGAAATGAGAATCTTATAGAAATAAAACAAAAAAAACATTCCATATACAGTATATAGTTGTGGTCATGAAATCTGGAGGCAATCAAGAACTGTTATCTGATACCTGTCTAACTTAACTTAACTTAACTTCACCAAACTCTCCTGGCTGCTAATACCTGCTAAGTGTGCGTGTGAGAGAGGAGTCACTATTGGCTTATATATCACTTAATTTGCTTTGTATTTAGATTGAATTCACATCAGACTAAGAGGAGTAATGCAGAGTTGTGTGGTGGGTGTGGCTAGGTAATGAATCCTGTCTGAGTGGTAATGATCTGCTGCAGCTCATCTCTCAAGGGTGTCATTCTCTTTTTGATCAATACCTTCCGTTCTTAGAGGAGTGTTCAGCCTCCATCCTACACTTGTTTTGTTCATCTTCCATTGTGTGGCATTGATGAGTGGTGTTCAAATGTTCATCATTGTAACTCTTGAACTTGATGTGCTATCCTCACAAGCCTGGTGCAATGTTCTTATACAGTGTCTCCCTGCCTCCCTGCCTTCACCCATGCTGCGAGGGAGTGTGCGTGTGTGTGTGTGTGTGTGTGTGTGTGTGTGTATGTGTGTGTGTGTGTGCTTGCTTTCATAACACCATTACCCAACACATGGCATTATCAGATGCAAATGGATCAATCTAACATTGCTTTATTCAACATGTTATTCATTTGCCAACCTTTACATGCGAAGCTGCTGCCAGATAGGAAAACTTTACAACTTTGAAAAATAGTAGCATAGACCTTTACTGGTGCATTGTATATCAAGGTCTATACAAGTTCACTCCATACACACCCACAGGAAGACAGGAACATTGACCTTCCTCTCCTGCACAACTATTTAACAACATTACAGGTGATTGAAAGGCCATTAAACAGCACCTCTCACTTAATACTATCTAATATTCATCTATAAATCTATCTAACCTTGTAAGGCTCTCTATACTATTCCCACCTAACACCTGACTATCTACTATCCTATTTGTGAACCAGTTACTGCCAGAAAGAGTTACAATGAGTCATTATAAACAACATGTAGCATTAAGACAACAACTCTCAAGAGAATCACAGACAGTTACATTGTTTATGCATGATGAGGAAAGTGACCTTATCTTATCATCAGCTGACAGACTGCCTTCATTCTCCCCCTTGACCAATCGTTGTCCCCTGAAAGGATAGGTCACTTTCCCTCATGCTCAGTACTTGTTAGTGTCTGAAGGGAACTTAGAAAAATGATTCATGTTTTAAGAATGAATAGGAAGTAGATTCAGAGTAGCCGTCTGTTGTTATTGTCTAGTTTGTGAAGGTGATTTGATATTTCTCTCTTGGAAATGAGTTGAGTTGTGTGAAGGAACAGGAAGGAAGGAAGGAAGCACAAATACATGGTGTTGTTGTTGTTGTTGATGATGATGTGGAAAGTGATGAAGTTACAGGAAGGAATTAGAACAGAGAAAGGCAGGTCGTTAATATAATTTGATCATCTTGTTATTGAGGAGTGAGTTGCAGACTTAACACAATCTACACACACACACACACACACACACACACACATCATGACACCTTAACAAGAATAAAAACTATTAAATGGAAGAAAAAACACCAAAATATAGGAAATTGTGTTTGTATCATTAAGAAGAATCATTACACAAGTTTCTCATCTATGCTTTGCCAACTAAGGGTCATTACAAGTTGTTTTTATATATTAATTAAAATCCATTATAGCATTATTTTGATGACTATGGATGATTGCAACAGTTTATTTTAGTAATTAAGGAACATTACAGCTGTGTTTTGACAAGTAAGAATGTGTTTACTGCAATTATGTACAGCTGAAGATCATTACAGCTTTATTTTGCAGCTGAGAACAATGTGTTGGCATATAAAAGCTTTAACAGCAGTGTAATGTGCAGCTGAATGCCTATACAGCAGTGTCTCCAGATAAGAAACATTACACAACTATTACAATGCAGTGTCTTGGCAGTGTAAACATATATACGAGGACCATGTATGTCGCTATCAACCAAAATAAGTACGTTTGCTTTGGTATGTACGTGTCTGTGGGAGTGTATGCTTGTTAAGTATGATGGTCACACTTACTGTATCCTTGAGTTGACTTGTTGAAGTGTGATTGGGGCAGCTAACAGTGTTGTGAAGTATTGCCATTCTTCACCTCACACTTGTTGGGTGAGTCTCGGTGATGTCTGCCGGACTGACTGTGTTTGTGTTGAGATGAAGTGTGAAGAAAAATTTAAAGTGTTTTGAGGTTGTGTGCTAAACAGTTATCTAATATCAAATGGTGTGGCTGATATAAGGAGATCTGAGTAAGAGGATGAAGCATTTTCACAAAGATTTAATGGTGAAATATAGTGAAAAGCAAGTTATGAGAAGGAAATACATGCATACATACTAAGGCAAATGGCAAGGCTTCCTATCCTTGACACAGTAAACACTGTCAGTCAAGGTGTTTGTGATGACCAAGTAAAGTTAAGTTTGTGTGACTCTCCTCTTCCTTGGGATCAGCTTCTGGTGTTTGAGATTACATTAACATCTGCTCGGAAGGATAACTCAAAAAGAAAGGGTTGAACATGACCTGCGATAATTCTACCTTATTATATACTGTACATGTGACTTTAATGCATCACTTTAATCAATGGTGGACTCTTTCTGGTCAGCTTGTGTTATGCTTTGTCATGCCACAGTAGAAGAAAGAGAAAGAGTATATAAAGTTACGGCAGCTCAAAGTGTGCAGATATACAGCCAATAATAATCATGAAGCAAGGAAACTGACCTCAGAGTTAAGTAAGAGTAAAAAATAGTGACTTGATTATGTATGGAAGTATTTTGAACTGGCATATGATTGATAACAACGATAATGATAATGATGATGAGGTTGGTGTATGTATATTTGCCTGTAGTAGTTAATTAACCTCACATTGAACATTTTTTGGGGGATGGGAGTGAGAATTGGAGCTTTATATATATAATGGATTTTATATGTGCTGCAGGATACTTGTGAATTATTACTGCTGCATATTGTGTTGCTCAGAAAGTATGGTGGTGTGATAGCTGGGTTGTTTGTTGTGGGTGTTGCAAGGTGCTGAATGAGGAATGTATAAATCCATGTATAATGTATAAATGTATGCAAATATGGGCAGGTGAGATTCTTCATATCTGCAGTCACTTGGGAGAGTAAATATTGTGAGATATAAATAAGAGAGAAAGAGAATTATATAGATAAATGTGATTTTTTGGTAGCTTTATATAGTAGAGAGAAGGTTAGGGTTTTTTAAATTATAAATGATCAATAAAAAGAGATAAAAGAAAATAAACAAATCATGGTACAGTGGACTAAAATATGAAGTTGTTTTTTATAGATAGTTTTGAGGAAGCCAATTATTGTGTTTTTTCAAGACTGTAATGAAAGAAAAATATTGAAACAAACTGAAAGGAAAATTTTATATCAAACCTGGATATGTATTTTTGAAGAAAAAATTATTTGCCATTTACTTTCATTAGGAAACGAAAGAAAATATATTAACAAAGCAGATTTTTACGTATTTACAGAAAGCTGACTTAGCCTTTAGATACTAATATAAAAAGGTCATTTAAGCCTTTTTTAAGCTATGAAGGAAAGTTATTAGTATTGAATATAATTGTAAAGAAGTGGAAAAATTATAACATTACTTTTATTATTAACAATCTCTCTCTCTCTCTCTCTCTCTCTCTCTCTCTCTCTCTCTCTCTCTCTCTCTCTCTCTCTCTCTCTCTCTCTCTCTCTCTCTCTCTCTCTCTCTCTCTCTCTCTCTCTCTCTCTCTCTGATGGTTAGTTGTAATAGAAAGAAAGAGAGAGAGAGAGAGAGCACAGAGGGTGTTTGGTAGGCTCGTGCTGTGACCTTTTGACCTTTTACAACACACGCCTGGTTGGGCAACGTCATTAAAAGTCCCTGAGGAAGCTGATAAAATAAAAACATGCATCACAACAGGTGGCACAGGTGGTAGGAATGTGTAATGAGCTCAGGTGACGCTAGCAAGGTGGGATCCAACTCTATATGTGAATGTTTGAATTATCCAAAATTATGTAATCTTTTTTTGTTTTTATTAATGGTGACGTGTGGGTGTGTGGTGGGTCCTCTTAGGTTGTAAAAGAAGACCCATTTGGTGAGTGAGTGAGTGGGTGTTAGGAGTAAAGGAGGAACCCATTGTTTTATTGGTGACGAATGGGTGTTGAGTTTCCGGTGAGGTGACGAGGGAATGATAACTTATATGTATTTTTATTGTTAACTTTGAGCAGTGAGTCGTGAATCCGTGTAGGAAGGAAATAAGGAATAATTTTTTTATTTTATTTAATTATTGTTGTTGACGTGAGTGATCATGAGAACCTTATGTTAATGATGACCTAACTTGACCTGATTTCACATGCCCAACCTAACCCAAGAAGGATGTAAGGAAGGTTTTCAAAAAAGTGCATTTATGAGATATATTCATAACTATATAACATACGGAAGGATGGACTAAAAAAATATATATATAAAAAAAATAAGCTGTACCTTATATTAAAACAATTAGTAATGATTTGAAAGGTTGTGTAATTACTACTATTACTATTACTACTATTACTACTACGCAGGTAATGTTAATTAAGTAAGCTGTGTATTTATGTATAACGAGCTGAGAACTCCCCTGTACAGTTAATATAATGTGCTTTGTGTATATTGTGTATGTGTACCCTGGTGAGCTGGTGATCCTAATACTGTCATGACCAGGAATTGAATTAAGTTGTATTAGTTAGAAGCACCAAGACAATGATTAAGTAGGCTTTTTTTTTATATATATTTTTTATGCTCTTGACCGGTTCTCAAATAGCATTAAAAAAGAAAATTTGACTGGTACTAAGGCTGTTAAGGTACGAGTATGTTTATGTTGAGTGAATGATTTGATATATAGATACAACAAAAGACATGATTTTGGTTGTAGCGAAGGTGTAGGAGTTGCCAAGTGAAAGGAAAGCGACTTAAAGTATTTGCATTTATTTCTACGAAGTGGTTAAGTGACTCATGGTTCCCTTGACCTTAATTCAGTAAGTATAGAAGATTTCCACTTCAGGATGAAATATATATAAAAAAAAACTTGCAAATGTCTGTCTTTTGTCGAGAAGGTAAATTTTATGTATGGATGTATATTCTTGAAGGAAATGTCATGTGTGGTGAAGTAACAATAAGATGAGAGCAGCGCGTGACAGCTAAGTCCCTAAAATAGTAGCGATAAATAAAGTGACAAGTTGAGGTCAGCTGTGTACAAGCGTCGCCATGGTAACGGTGTGGCGTGTATTCCTCCGCCTCTAACACATGGTTCACGCTGGCATGTCGATACTCAAAAAACTAAGAAAACAATTATAAACTTAAACATTCCTTGAAATAACGTCGTTGTATCTAGATATGAGCCTATGTTTGTGATATATTTGTATAGTTTATAAAGACTAGTTTGCCGGGAGCGGAGGGATGCCGGTTGATCGAGTTCGCTGGCCTCGAGACGCAGTGTGAGGAAGACCATGGTGGTGGTAGGACGTACGGTAGCGCGTCTCTGGGAGTGACTACAGCGTGGCATTGGAATCTCCCTTAACACATCGGCAGCATGAGTGACAATAAGGGAGAGGGGATTACCGAGATAGACAGTCACATCAGCAGGAAGTATGAGGTTCGACGCAGGATTGGGAAAGGGGTGAGTGTATAGTTTTAATATTCTTTGTGTTCCAGACAAGACAGCGTGTTCCTCCTAGTGAAGTTATGTGTGTATGTGTATGTGTGTGTGTGTGTGTGTACGTTAATGAAACCTGTGATTAAACTATTGTACCGCGACACATTGTATTATGACAAGTTCGTGCGTGTGTGTGTGTGTGTGTGTGACATTATTACAGTGGTGTGTACGTAAATGAAACATGTGCAACTAGCCAATTATGTAGTTATGGTTGACCGTGTATGTATGTATGTATGGTTTGGAATGTGCACAGGTATTATGTATGCATGTGTGTGTGTGTGTGTGTGTGTGTGTGTGTGTGTGTGTGTGTGTGTACACGTCAAACAGTTAATTTACATGACTGACTTTGATTGCCATGTTAAAAGAAATCCAAAAAAAAATCTTCATTGTCTTCCTTGAGAGAGAGAGAGAGAGAGAGAGAGAGAGAGAGAGAGAGAGAGAGAGAGAGAGAGAGAGAGAAAGGATTGTTCATTTGTAGGGATATGGTCAGGTCAGACTGTCTGTGTGTGTGTGTGTGTGTGTGTGTGTGTGTGTGTGTGTGTGTGTGTGTGTGTGTGTGTGTGTGTACGCTTTGTTCCCCGTCCCACCATAAGCTTGTAAAATTACCTCTAATGTGTAGGTCTGTTTTTCCTCCAAATCTGGGAGGAGAAAGAGGAGGAGGTGAAGATGGAGGAGCAGGTGAAGATGGAGGAGCAGGAGGAGGAGACAGATACCTGACCCTAACGATGTATCCCTCCTCCTCCTCCTCCTCCTCCTCTCTTTTTCCTTCTTCCCTAAAACTATTAGTACTTGTCCGGGACGGGAGGACAATGACAATGAGAGAGAGAGAGAGAGAGAGAGAGAGAGAGAGAGAGAGAGAGAGAGAGAGAGAGAGAGGTGGTGATTCAAGTTTTTTATTTATTTGGTTTCCTAGAGGTCGTGAGGGACGGAGTGGTGGTGGTGGTGGTAGTAGTGTGGTGGTGGTGGTGGTGGTGGTGATGGTGGTGGTAGTAGTGGTGGTGGTGGTAGTAGTGTGGTGGTGGTGGTGGTAGTAGTGGTGGTGGTGGTAGTAGTGGTGGTGGTGGTAGTAGTGGTGGTGGTGGTGGTGTTGCTAAGATAGTTTAATTGTGTTTAGTGAAGGCACAGCAGGATGTGGTGTCACTATTATTGTTGTTGTTGTTGTTGTAATTCCTTTCTTCGTTTCCTTTGTGATCATTATCATTATTATTATTGTTGTTGTTCTAATTCCTTTCTTCATTTTCTTTGTCTGCATTATAATTATTTTTTTTTATATTACGTTCTATTACTGTTTATTTTTGTTGTTTTTATTATTACGATCATTATTATTATTATTATTATTATTATTTATTGTGTTCCATTCTCTCATCATTTTCATTGCCTTTATAGTTTATCAATTTCTTTTCTCTCTTATATTTATACTCTCTTCCACGTCTCCATCTTTATTTAATTTCCACCTATCTCCCTTTCTCCTCTTCTATTAACCTCATTCCCTTATCATCCTCTCTCCTGTCTCTATCTTTCATTTATTTCACCTTTCTCTCTCTCTTTTCCCTCTTCGATTCCGCTGTTCTAGATGAAGGAGGGAAGGGAGGAGGAGGAGGAGGAAGGGTGGTGATGGTGGTTGTCGTGCTGGACCGTAGATCTGGAGAAAGATTGTAAGAAGGGGAACTCTCTCTCTCTCTCCTCTCTCTCTCTCTCTCTCTCTCTCTCTCTCTCTCTCTCTCTCTCTCTCTCTCTCTCTCTCTCTCTGACACACACACACACCAGTTATTATCGCCTTACTATCAATAACATCAATATTATTACCTCCTCCCCCTCCTCCTCCTCCTCCTCCTCCTCCTCCTCCTCCTCCTCCTCCTCCTCCTCCTCCTCTTCCTCTTCCTCTTCTGCCATCACTAATTTACAAACCTTAATGTGCTTAGGTAATATTTATGTTTTTTTAATCAATTATCTAAAGTATTGGAATTGATATCGTTTTAGTTTTATTTGAATTATATGTTTACTGTGTTTTCACGTTAGAGAGAGAGAGAGATAGATAGAGAGAGAGAGAGAGAGAGAGAGAGAGAGAGAGAGAGAGAGAGAGAGAGAGAGAGAGAGAGAGTAGTATGATGATGATAAAAGTGAGGAGGAGGCTGGATGACTTAGCTGTTTTGTTACTAACCGGAAATCTTCGTTCCTCACTTAATTTTTTTTTTAATTTTCATGTAACAGGTAAACAACACACCTGAATTCCCCCCCCCCCCTCTCTCTCTCTCTCTCTCTCTCTTCTCTCTCTCTCTCTCTCTCTCTCTCTCTCTCTCTCTCTCTCTCTCTCTAGTTCATCATCATTTTTTTCCTCCTGAGTACAAAAAGAAAAAAAAAAACTAACTAAAAACGCCTGAAAGTGACCCTCAAGATTTGAAATTCCTTATATGAAGTGTGTGTGTGTCTGTGTGTGTGTGTGTGTGTGTGTGTGTGTCTGTGTGTCTGTGTGTGTGGGTGTGGGTGTGTGTGGGTGTGTGTGTGTGGGTGTGTATATGTTTAGACACACCTGCCATGCGTGTACACATATGTGCTTCTTCTAACACGTGTACATGCAAGGTTGGGTGTCCTCTCATTCTCTATCTATCTATCTATCTATATGTGTGTGTGTGTGTGTGTGTGCGCAATATATTGGTCTTGTTACAACTTCTTACGTAATATCTAGTGTAAGGTGGTTCTCTAGGCCTTTACAACTGGTGATAGAGATGATGAGGGAAGAGGAGGAGGAGGGAGGAGGAAGATGATGATGAGGGAGGAGGAAGAGGAGGAGGAAGATATCTGATCACATTATAAGGCTTTCAGTTGCGTGATGACAAGACATTTACCTCCCTTTCTTCCCTCATTTATTCCACCTCCTTACCTCCCTTTCCTCCCTTCTTCCCTCCCTTTCCTCCACCTTCTTACCTCTCTTTCTTCCCTCTTTTCCTCCATCTCCCTATCTCCCTTTCTTCCCTCCACTTCCTTACCTCTCTCTTTTCTCTCTCTCTTTTTCTCTCTCTCATCGATAAATACACCTGCACCGCGACATTTCTCAGGTAAAGGAATGTTACAGGAGAGAGAGAGAGAGAGAGAGAGAGAGAGAGAGAGAGAGAGAGAGAGAGAGAGTGTGTGAC
>JAXIVD010009406.1:0-15472 GCA_036785275.1 Cancer borealis | reverse complement strand
TCAATCTCTCTTCATCTCAGGAACCATCTTCGTAACTGCTCTCTCAACTCTTTCTAACCTTGCAATATTTTTCTTTTTATGGGGAGACCACACCACTGCCGCATATTCCAACCTCAGTCGTACCACAGAAGTCAAAATCTTCTTTGTCGTCCTTTCATCCAGATACGAAAAAGCCACTCTCACCCTCTTTAATAAATTCATCATCCCACCAGCTATTTTGTCAATATGTTTGTCTGGAGTCAAGTCCCGTGTGTGTGTGTGTGTGTGTGTGTGTGTGTGTGGTACCTTATCAAAAGCCTTCTTTAAGTCCAGGTATACACCGTCCACCCATCCATCTCTTTCTTGAATAACATCAATCACTCTTGAGTAAAAAGATAACAAATTTGTGAAGCATGATCTCCCCTTTCTAAACCCAAACTGGCAATTAGTTAGTACTTTATGCCTCTCCAGTGCTTCATCCATCTCACCTTAATCACTCTCTCACACATCTTTCCTACAACGCTGCTCAAGGACACTGGTCTATAGTTTAGCGGGTTTTCCTTACTTCCTCCTTTAAATACCAGTGTGATATTTGCCCTTTTCCAGTCCTTAGGCACTGTTCCCTGCGTCAATCATGTTAACACCACACTATGAATATTCCCAGCCAATTGCTCACTACATTCCTTCAAAATCCAGTTTGATACTCCATCTGGTCCCATTGATTTATTGACATCAAGCTCCTTCAGCATCAAGTATTTCCTCAGAGACAGTCAGTGTTCATTGAGATCCCTTTGAAGACTTACTCTATCCTGAGCCTCTTCGTAAACTGCTTCTTTGACTTTCAGCTTTGTTATTCCTTTCCTGTTTCATCCTCCCATTAAACAGTTTGGGTTCATCTATACACTTATCTGTTACATCTCTTTCATATTTTTTCCTCTCCATTCTTATTATTTCGACATATTTGTTCCCAGTTTTAATGTACTTGTTCCATCTGTTTTCAGTTTTTCGTTTCCTTCATCTGTTCCGAACATTTATCTTGTCATTTCTTGCACTTTTTACATTTAGCACTGAACCATTCTTTCAAATTATTAAAACAAGGAAAATTATTACTTAAACTTTTTTTTTTTTTTTCTTTAATTACATGAAAGTACAAAAAACAAATAATAATAATAATAATAATAATAATAATAAAAATCACATTATTTAGTATATGAAATCATTATCTTTCTTCTTTCACTTTCTCTCTCCTTCTTTTATTTTTTCCTCTCCTGTCCTCTTCTCTTTCTCCTTCCCTTCCTCTCCCCTTTCTCTCTCTCTCCTCCTCTTTCCTAACCTTACCTTCCTCTCTTCTCTCCTTCCTCCCTTCCCTTCCCTTCCCTACCCACCCACCCACACCCACAAACACACACACCAACACATCCACACATACTAACACACACACACCAACACACACACATACTAACACACCACATAAACCTAACCTAGAACCAACCCCAAACACACACACACACATAAAAACACACAAACTAACACTCTCTCTCTCTCTCAACAGGTGTTCTGCAAGCATCACACAGCGCTGGAGCAATACCTAGAGACTCGTCACCTCAAGAACTCCTCCTGGGCGAGATAAGAAGGTTGAGGGAACGTTTAGTAAGCCTAGAGGCGGAGAATGCCAGTATGACCTTGAGATTGAGTCAACAACAGTGGCAGGTGGAGCACAGGTTACATGAGATCGAGTTACAGCTGTATCCTAATTCTAGTACAGCGTCAAGTGGCGATGATAGTGAAAGAAATAGAGAGAGTATTATTTAATTGTTTTGTTTTTGTTTTTTGGTTTGTTTTGGGGTGTGTGTGTGTGTGTGTGTTTGTTTTGTGAGAAGTGTGTATGTGTGTTTTGTAAGAGAGAAGAGGAGGTGTGTGTGTGTGTGTGTTTTGTGGGTATATTGTGTTTGTTTTTGGGTGTGTTTTGAAAGAGAATATATGGATTTGTGTGTGTTTGAAAGAGAGGAAAGGTGTGTGTGTGTGTGTGTGTGGCCAGAAAAAAAAACATCCCCAAACAAACATTAGTGAAGCGAAGAATTAAGTTAATTTATCATTTTTATCATTATCATTATTATTATTATTATCATTATTATCATTATTATTATTATTATTATTATTATTATTACATTCACCTTGTTGTAAATATTCTAGTTTAAGAGTGAGGTGTTTTATTTTATTTTATTTTATTTTTTTATAGATTTTTGGTAATTTTTGTCGTTACCAAAATTTTCATTAAGTTAAGTTGGCAATGGATTTGTAAATATATATACATCTTTTTTTTTTTATTGAAATGCGCACACACATACACACGCACACACAAGCGCACATACACATGCGTACAATCACCTTAGCAGCTTACTGTCGCATACGCATACACACAGGTCATGTACGCATCAACATATCCTAAAGTCATGTGCGTCAAATCACACACACCTGCGCACACACACAAAAACGTTAAAAAAACACTAACAAGACCAAACAAACACACACGGAACGCAACTGTGCATATCCAAACGTGTACATGAGCGTATGCGTTACCACACACACACACACACACACACACACACACACACACACACACACACACACACACACGTATAATGGATAGACAAAACCAAACTAAACGGTATTAAAACGCGTTGGTTAGTTTAGTGAACCGTCGCTTGGCGCACACACACACACACACACACGCACACGCACACACACGCACACGCACACACACACACACACACACGTAGGAATCCAAACGGTGCGTGTGAAGGCATCCGTTTGTTTATATATAAAATAATGTCTTTTCTACGGTAGTTTTTTCTCATTGTTACGCAATTATTATTATATACATAAAAAAAAAATTATATTCTATACATATATCTCTATATAAATATAAATATAAATATATATATAAAAAAAAAAAACTACAAGATGATGTTATATAAATACTATAAATATATATATACATAATTAATAATAATAATAATAATAGTATTTTAAGGTTGAATATTTTACATATTTTTTAGGCGTAAACTAAACGATGTATTTTTAAGGCAAATTGACAATGCAGCTGTTTGTTTGTTTGTTTATTCGTTCGTTCATACGTTTGTTTGATGTGATTCTTAAAGCGATGAAGAAAAACAAAACAATGTCAATCAGCTGCTCTTATGCAATTTTTAGGGTGTTTTTATAATTGTTTTGTTTGTTTGTTTGTTTGTTTTGTATAAAGGGGGGATAGTAGTAGTGTGGTGCCCCCCCCCCTCCCTCTCTCTCTCTCTCTCTCTCTCTCTCTCTCTCTCTCTCTCTCTCTCTCTCTCTCTCTCTCTCTCTCTCTCTCTCTCTCTCTCTCTCTCTCTCTCTCTCTCTCTCTCTCTCTCTCTCTCTCTCTCTCTCTCACTTTGTTTTTCAAAAGATTCCATTTTTTCTATTATTATTATTGTTATGATTAATGTTTTATTTGCTGACTTTCTTTAATTTTCTCTATCTTTCTTTCACACACACACACACACACACAATACTAATTCTCTCTCTCTCTCTCTCTCTCTCTCTCTCTCTCTCTCTCTCTCTCTCTCTCTCTCTCTCTCTCTCTCTCTCTCTCTCTCTCTCTCTCTCTCTCTCACGCTCACGCTCACGCCCACGCTCACGCCCACAGGATGTTCCCCCACAGTATGTTTGACACCACAGACAAACACCCCCCAGACAAACATACACACACACACACACACACACACACACATACATAACTAACTTCTGTATAATTTTGTATTTTCTCTCTTCTCTTCCTCCTCTTCTTCCTTCTCTTTCTTCTTCAATTTTTTTTCTTCCTCTTCCTCTTCCTCTTCTTCCTTCAATTTTTAGCTTCTTGCCTTTTCCTCCTCCTCCTCCTCCTCTTCTTCTTTTCTTCCTCTTCCTTCATCCTCTTCTTCTCTTCTTCCTCTTCCTCCTCTTCTTCCTCCTCCTCCTCCCGCCACACCTGAGAAAACACACAATTAATTCCATCCATTAATTAACACGTAGACATATTATTATTATTATTATTATTATTTGTGTTTTTTTTACCGGTGTGTGTGTGTGTGTGTGTGTGTGTGTGTGTGTGTGTGTATGTGTGTGTGTGTATGTGTGTGTGTGTGTGTGTGTGTGTGTATACAAAATCAGATAAAACACGCATGTACACATAGATACATACACATACACATACATACATATAGAATAATCTACTCTTACTAACATTATTATTATTATTATTATTATTATTATTATTTTTATCATTCTAAATTGTAAAATAGAATAAAAGTTATTTGTATTTATTTATTTATTTTTTTATCTTTTTCTTTCATAATAAAATTTATCTTTAAAAAAAATTTGAATTGAATTGAATTTTTTTTAAGTCATAGAAAAAAAAAATGTCTTGAATTGACCTAATTAATCTTTTTTTTCTTTAATTAATATTGAAAAAAAAATCACACACACACATACATAGATCTCGTAAACACACGCGCACACACACACAAACGCACACACTTATGTATGTATGTTATACGTTAAAACGCACGACTAATTGTTTTAATATATTTTTACTTAGATTTTATTGCGAGAGAGAGAGAGAGAGAGAGAGAGAGAGAGAGAGAGAGAGAGAGAGAGAGAGAGAGAGAGAGAGAGAGAGAGAGAGAGAGAGAGAGAGAGAGAGAGAGAGAGAGTTTCATAGATGACACAATATTACATCATTTATAATCAGCCTTTTTACTAGAATTTATAAAGAATTTAGAATAGCATTGATGATAATTCTTAGCATTTAATTATAGCATTTTTCGCACAGAATTTGACGTAGTATTAATTATAGCGTCTATTGGGTGGCATTTTGAGAGAGAGAGAGAGAGAGAGAGAGAGAGAGAGAGAGAGAGAGAGAGAGAGAGAGAGAGAGAGAGAGAGAGAGAGAGAGAGAGAGAGAGAGAGAGAGAATTAACGGGTATTTCTAAACCTATCGTATTATTAATTATAGTTCAACTGAGAATTTTTTGGATATATTAAAAAATTTTCAAGTATTTCTTAATAGTGGTCTAATAATTGAGAATTTTTGAGAATTATATAAGAATTTTTCAACTCTTAGGATTAAATTTATAATGTATTTGTTAAGGAAATGTAAGAAGAATTTTTTTTTTCGAGAATTATCAGAATTTTTACAATGTAATTTATAATATAATTTTCTTTAAGGGTGAAATTTTTTGGGGGAAAATTACGATAAATATATATATAAAAAAAAAAGTGAATTTCTCTCAGAATTAAACTTAGGAATTTAAGAATTAATTAATAATATAACTTTTAATGAGAGAATTTACAAGTATTTATAAGAATTAATTATTATCATTATTATAAGCTAACAATTTTCTCTCATTATTAATTGAAATATTATAGAATTTTTTGTATATAAAGAATTTGAGAGAGAGAGTGAGAGAGAGAGAGAGAGAGAGAGAGAGAGAGAGAGAGAGAGAGAGAGAGAGAGAGAGAGAGAGAGAGAGAGAGAGAGAGAGAGAGAGAATTAGGTGACAAGTTAAGGCAATCAGATGAAGTTATACGTAGTTATAGGCAATTAACTTTGACAATGAGTAATTAGTGGAATAATAATGATAATTAACACTAATTAACAATCGTGAAGGACAATTAGGTGGTCACTAAGGATAATTACTTTGTGGGGAGTTAAGAATGGTAATTAGGAACAGCAATTAGGAATGATGATCAGGAATTTGCGTTAGTATTGTCAGTTAGGAATGGTAGTTAGGAAGTTAGGAATGATAATTAGAGTAGATAATTAGCTGCCGCCACATCCTTTTAATTAAGTCTTTGCAATATGGAGGAAAAATAAAAATAATAATAATAATAATAATGTAAAGAAAATATAATGAAAAAAAAGAAATAAAATAAATGAATGAAAAAATAAATAAATATATATATATATATATCTAATTGACTGTGTATGATTTTTTGTCCTTGATAACACACACACACACACACACACACACACACACACACACACACACACACACACACTAAAAACAATCAATATATAACCCAAAAAACGCCTAAAATACCCCCCCAAAAAAATTTTATTGAAAAAAAAACAGGGAAACAGGAAAAAAAACACGAAAAAACAGGAAAACAGAAAATAAACTGGAAAATACAGAAAAAAAACAGGAAAACAAGAAAAAACAAAAACAAAATACAAGAAAAAACGGAAAAAACAGGAAAAAAAAACAGGAAAACAAGGAAAAACGGAAAAAAAACGAAAAAAAAAAAAAAAACAGGAACACTAGAAAAAACAGGAAAAAACAAAAAACAGGAAAAACAAAAAATAGGAAAAATACAGGAAAAATAAAAAACATTAAAAAAAAACCAGAAAAAAGAAGAAAAAAAACATGAAAAAAACAAAAAAACGGGAAAAAAAACACAAAAGAAAAACTGAAAAAAACCCAAAACACCAAAAAAAAAACAGAAATAACATGAAAACACACACACTCACCTCACATCTCCATCATAAACTTGTCCTCCAGGTAAGCCAAAACACCTGATGTGCTCGTTAACACATTAAAACACCTTCGCTCAGCCCGTGTGAGTGTGTGTTCCAACATGTAGATCAAGTGATGGTGTAGACACGTGTAGGGAGTTCCCGTACACACAGCCAAACGCACCCACTCGCGCACACACTCAAGGGGCGTGTGCGCGTGTCCGGCAAACATGGCTGGGTTTTCTAAGATGCCTCGTGCTGCCATGATTCCTGTGCGTACATACATACATACATACATAAATACATACATACATACATATATACATACGTACATATATATAATCAATCATATATATAATCAATCATATATATTAAGTCTAAACATTATTATATATGTATTTTAACTATACATACACACATACATACATACACAGTCTAAATACACATGCACATACACACACACACAAACACATGCACGCACACAGTCCAAACAGCAATTATATATATTTTTTTTAACTTAAACTAATCACAAAAAAATAAATAAATAAATAAATAAAAAAACATATACATAAATAAATAAATAAATACTAAAAATCCAAACGCACACAAACGCGCACACATACCTACCATCAGCCCCGGTCGCTTCCTTCAACGCACACGCTTCCTCCAGCGTACGCACACCCCCGTTTGCAATCACAGGAATACGCACACAGTCCTTCACTGCCCTTATGGCTTCCACGCACACGGGGTCATTCCGCTGGTGCTGTGTACGTCCATGTACGCTAATAAAAGACACACCAGCTGCCTCCATCTGTCTGGCGAAGTCCACTGTGCGTCTGTGTGCGTATTGGAAGGTGAGTATGTGCGTATGGTAACGTTATGTGTGCGTATGACAACTTGCAATGAATGTCTGTGTGTGTATTGGAAGGTGAGCATGTGCGTATGGGTAAGTGTGCGTATGACAATTTGCAATGAATGTCTGTGTGTGTATTGGAAGGTGAGCATGTGCGTATGGGTAAGTGTGCGTATGACAACTTGCAATGAATGTCTGTGTGTGTATTGGAAGGTGAGTATGTGCGTATGGTAATGTTATGTATGCGTATGACAACTTGCAATGAATGTCTGTGTGTGTATTGGAAGGTGAGTATGTGCGTATGGTAATGTTATGTGCGCGTATGACAACTTGCAATGAATGTCTGTGTGTGTATTGGAAGGTGAGTATGTGCGTATGGTAATGTTATGTATGCGTATGACAACTTGCAATGAATGTCTGTGTGTGTATTGGAAGGTGAGTATGTGCGTATGGTAATGTTATGTGCGCGTATGACAACTTGCAATGAATGTCTGTGTGTGTATTGGAAGGTGAGTATGTGCGTATGGTAATGTTATGTGCGCGTATGACAACTTGCAATGAACAATAATTTTTTTTTTTTTTAAGTTATAGAAAAAAAAAGTTTTGAATCGACCTAATTAATCTTTTTTTTCCTTAATTAATATTGTACTATTTGGAATGAGGTAATTAGTAGACAGTGAAGGTGTAATTAGAGCATCTAATTAACCACCAAAGTCTTCCTAATCTAATCACAATCTTACTCTCCATAAAATAAAAAAATAAAATAAATAAATAAATAAATAAATAAATAAATAAACACGAAATTAAAACACCAAATCAATAAATAGCTATCTATCTATATATGTGTGTGTGTGTGTGTGTGTGTGTGTGTGTGTGTGTGTGTGTGTGTGTGAACCTGTCAATAAAAAAATAATAATAATAATAAATAAATAAATCAAAACACCAAATCAAAAGACGCACCTCCAATCCTCGTGAATCCTGATCTTCACCGACACAGTAAAATCAGAATCCAATACAGCCGCCCGCGTTTGTTTTACCATATCCGCCACAAACGCAGGCTTGTGTATTAAACAAACACCATATCCTTCTGCAATAGCCCAGCGCTGAGGACAACCACAGTTCAGATCAACACCATCACAATACCTGGAATGGGGAGGAGGGTGTAGGTAAGTAGGTAGGTAGTACATAAGAACATAAGTAAATAAGGAAGCTACAAAAGGCCCGGAGTAGGTAGATTCTGTTACTCCAATACTCCATTATTACCTACACCCACCTCTCATCCCCATCCATAAAGTCATCTAATCTTCTCTTAAAACTCCCTATTGTCTGTGCACTAATTACCTGCTGACTGAGTCTGTTCCAATCATCTACCATCCTATTTGTAAACCAATTTCTACCTATTTCTTTATTAAATCTATATTGTTCTAGTTTGAATCTGTTATTTCTTGTTCTATCCTGACTACTGATTGTAAGAACTTTTCCTACATCCCCCTTATTAAAACACTTCTAACACTTCAATACTTCAATCAGATCTCACCTTACTCTACGTCGCTCCAGTGAGTGTAATTTCAAAAGCTTTATTCTCCTTTCATAGCTAAAATTACGAATCCCTTCTATCATTTTGGTCATCCTTCCCTGCACTGACTCTTAACAACATTATATCCATTCTATAATACTTGGACTAAAACTGCACTGCATAGTCGAGGTGAGGTGTGACTAACGCTAAATACAGTTTCAAAATAACCTCAGCACTTCTATTTTTAATACTTCTAGTAATGAATCCTAACACCCTATTAGCCCTATTTCTAGCCTCTAGTAGGTAGGTAGTAGGTATTTCCATTTTGAAGGAGTAATATTTTTGAGTTTTATTAAGTAATGGGTCTTTTTTTTAATTTAATGGTTAAGTTGTTCAATAGTTTTGTACCTGAACCTAAATTATTGTTATTGTCTCGGGTAAAATTTCAACATTATCAGTTACTGTATAATTTCTAAACATTTTATAACACATGACGAAGCAAAATGCACAATATCGATGTACGGACGGATTCAAATTGTAACATTTTCATGGAGGGAAGAGTTACAGATGTGTGTGTGTGTGTGTGTGTGTGTGTGTGTGTGTGTGTGTGTGTGTGTGTGTGTGTGTGTGTGTGTGTGTGTGTGTGTGTGTGTGTGTGTGTGTGTGCGTGTGCGTGCAATACTTACGGAGCCACTAATTTAGTTGCTTTGGCCCAATCTTCTCCTTTACTTGCTGCAAACTGCACTATTAGCGGCCGGTCCTCTAAAAATTAAATACAGAAATAACTAAAATAAACAGATATAGATAGTTAGATAAATAGTAATACACACACACACACACACACACACACACACAAAGAATCAAACAGTACCTTTGTTAGTGGTGAAGTCAGAATGTCTTGCTTGCACTGCTTGGAGGAAGGTGTCGGAAGTGATCATGGGAGTGAAGCATAAATCACACCCGTACTGACGCACCAGACCACGGAAGGCAAGTCTGCAACACACACACACACACACACACACACACACACAGTAATGAATTAGAAGTTTCTGTTGGAAAGACCTGAAACTTAGCTGAAAATATTATGTTATTCCAATGTTCAATGTAGTGGAAGAAATTTCAAAATCCATTAGCAAGTAAATAAGTTTGTTTTTGCCGAGTATAAGAAATGATGGAAATCCACGATATGTTGAGATTGGTTTTATAAATGTCCGAGGGTCTGTAAGATGGTTAAAGGTGAGGTAATGTTTAGTTATGAACTGCTTTAAATTACAAGAATGTACATGCAAGTTAAGACTATCTGTGTTCCTTACGTCGGTTAAGTCCATTGCGTTTACATATTAGAAATAATGAAAACACAAACTATACACAGGATTGGAATGAGATATGGTTTAAAAAAAGAAAGAAAGATTCATGCTATTACAGCACAATTCTTTGTTATATTTGATGGGGATTTATCTCATGAAAAATATTTATTTACTAAAATAATTATACAATTAAACAAAAACTATTAGCATTTAAACTAAGATCCCAATTGAACAAGGTCACTGTACGTGTTAGTTAGGAGACTGTACGTGTTAGTTAGGAGACTGTATGTATTAGTTAGGAGACTGTATGTGTTAGTTAGGAGACTGTACGTGTTAGTTAGGAGACTGTATGTATTAGTTAGGAGACTGTATGTGTTAGTTAGGAGACTGTACGTGTTAGTTAGGAGACTGTATGTATTAGTTAGGAGACTGTACGTGTTAGTTAGGAGACTGTACGTGTTAGTTAGGAGACTGTACGTATTAGTTAGGAGACTGTACGTGTTAGTTAGGAGACTGTATGTATTAGTTAGGAGACTGTATGTGTTAGTTAGGAGACTGTACATGTTAGTTAGGAGACTATATGTGTTAGTTAGGAGACTGTACGTGTTAGTTAGGAGACTGTACGTGTTAGTTAGGAGACTGTACGTATTAGTTAGGAGACTGTACGTGTTAGTTAGGAGACTGAACGTGTTAGTTAGGAGACTGTACGTGTTAGTTAGGAGACTGTACGTGTTACTTAGGAGACTGTACGTTTAGTTAGGAGACTGTATGTATTAGTTAGGAGACTGTACGTGTTAGTTAGGAGTTTGTACGTATTAGTTAGGAGACTGTACGTGTTAGTTAGGAGACTGTATGTATTAGTTAGGAGACTGTACGTGTTAGTTAGGAGACTGTACGTATTAGTTAGGAGACTGTATGTATTAGTTAGGAGATTGTATATGTTAGTTAGGAGACTGTACGTGTTAGTTAGGAGACTGTACGTGTTAGTTAGGAGACCGTACGTGTTAGTTAGGAGACTATACATATTAGTTAGGAGACTGTACGTGTTAGTTAGGAGACTGTATGTATTAGTTAGGAGACTGTGCGTGTTAGTTAGGAGACTGTACGTGTTAGTTAGGAGACTGAATGTGTTAGTTAGGAGACTATACGTGTTAGTTAGGAGACTGTACGTCTTAGTTAGGTAACTGTACTTGTTAGTTAGGAGACTGTATGTGTTAGTTAGGAGACTGTACGTGTTAGTTAGGAGACTGTACGTGTTAGTTAGGTGACTGTACATGTTAGTTAGGAGACTGTATGTGTTAGTTAGGAGACTATACGTGTTAGTTAGGAGACAGTACGTGTTAGTTAGGAGACTGTACGTGTTAGTTAGGAGACTGTACGTGTTAGTTAGGAGACCGTACGTATTAGTTAGGAGACTGTACGTGTTAGTTAGGAGATTGTACGTATTAGTTAGGAAAATGTACGTGTTAGTTAGAAGATTGTACGTGTTAGTTAGGAGATTGTATGTGTTAGTTAGGAGATTATATGTATTAGTTAGGAGATTGTATATGTTAGTTAGGAGACTGTACGTGTTAGTTAGGAAAATGTACGTATTAGTTAGGAGACTATACGTGTTAGTTAGGAGATTGTACGTGTTAGTTAGGAGACTGTACGTATTAGTTAGGAGACTGTACGTGTTAGTTAGAAGACTGTATGTGTTAGTTAGGAGACTGTATATATTAGTTAGGAGACTATACGTCTTAGTTAGGAGACTGTATGTATTAGTTAGGAGACTGTACGTGTTAGTTAGGAGACTGTACGTGTTTGTTAGGTGACTGTAAGTGTTAGTTAGGAGACTGTACGTGTTAGTTAGGAGACTGTACGTGTTAGTTAGGAGACTGTATGTGTTAGTTAGGAGACTGTACGTGTTAGTTAGGAGACTGTACGTGTTAGTTAGGTGACTGTAAGTGTTAGTTAGGAGACTGTATATGTTAGTTAGGAGACTGTACGTGTTAGTTAGGAGACTGTACGTGTTAGTTAGGAGACTGTACGTGTTAGTTAGGAGACTGTACGTGGCTGTTAGGAAAGAAGAAAATAAGGAAAGAATGAAGGAAGGAAAAAATAATAATGTGGAAATTTTACAGCTTCACCAGAATACTTGGATATAAATAAGACACTTTCCGTATAGATTTTGATCCATTTTGAAATTCAGGTAATGTTAAAATATAACCATATTAATCTTCTAAAACATTCAGGTGAAGATGTAAAATAATACCAATAATAATAATAATAATAATAATGACAATAATAATAATAATAATCATGAAAATAATAATAATAATAATAGTTCAAAATACACACACACACACACACACACAAACGTACATAAACACGTACATGACTTACTTGGAATACCGAACCATTGGTGCACACACAGTCACCATTTCATGTGCACCAAAGAGTTCCATAGGCTTGAGGTATGCACGTTTTTCCTCCTCCATAATTATACGTACACAAACACACATACACAAGTACAAAAACACACACACTTTCTACGTACACACAAACATACAGGCTCACACACACACCTGAAAAACTATATACATACTATACATACACAGCTTCCCATGTACATAACCACACGTACACACACTAGTTTGATTACGCACATATAACGCACACAGGCAGGTATTCAGATACACATGCACGCACACAGAAAGATACACACTGAAAAACACACACAGGATTTTTGGAAGTAAACATAATGTCGACGAACCTAACATTATTATTATTTATATTTTGAATAACTCAACTTTTTATTATTATTATTATTTGTTGAGTTGATTTAATAGTTTTATTTATGATATTGTTGTGTTTGCAATTGGTTTGTTTTGTTTTATTTTGAAATGAATTGTGGAAATCATAGAAAATGGATTTAATTTTAGTGCTAACTCCGATATGTTGTTTTGATACATACAAATACTTCATATCGTTTGTCTGTGCGAGTCTTATCATCCCTTTACCTAAAAGTATTAATAACAATAGAACGTGTGTCTCCTGTTCTTTATTTTATGTTCTATACGTCTTTTAAGTAAACCTCACACATTTCGAGTTATTTCAAATTATATGATTTATGTCAAAAATTTCGTGAAAATTTCCACGGAATCACATGAAACTTGGTACAATGTTAGTTTGTTTTCCTTCAATAACTTCAAAACCATTTGTCATACAGGAAAATTTACTGAAAAAAAGTATTGCAAATTTAGGTATATAACTTTTATAAAGTGTAATAATCTACAAATAATGAAAGTTAAAACAATATGTAACGTTTGACAACCAGCAAGACCCACACATTCACTGCCACGCCCACGCTGCACGCGCACACACACATACACACACACACACACACACGTTTGTTTAATAATATATTAATGAAGATTATAATTGGTAATTTGAAATATATTATTAATCCAGATTTGGGGAGAAAACATGAATGTAACAAATCATTTTACTGTACCTTCACCCTAACATACAATTAAACTATTTATGAAGAAAAAAATTACAAAAGGACACACAACACATCAACTCAAAAGTGTATCTTCATGTGTTGGCGAATATCAATCTTTGCCTTGAAACATTTCTTACAAACATCACACTTGAACTCCCTCACGCCAGTGTGTCTAAACATGTGTTGATTGAGACGAGCAAGTTAAGAATCTTTTATCACAGTCATCACATTTATAGTTTTTACCAGTGTGTCAGGGTGTGTTGGGTGAGGTTAGACTTTAGGGCAAATGTTTTCCCACATTCTTTACATTCATAGTTTTTAACACCACTGTGTGTCAGGGTGTGTCTGGTGAGGTTAGACTTTAGGGCAAATGTTTTCCCACAGTCATTACATTCATAGTTTTTAACACCACTGTGTGTCAGGGTGTGTCTGGTGAGGTGAGACTTTCGGGTAAATGTTTTCCCACATTCTTTACATTCATGATTTTTAACACCACTGTGTGTCAGGGTGTGTGACTCAAGTTTACTCTTGCATTTAAAAGTTTTATCACACTGCTGACACTCAAACTTGTTCTCTCCTTTGTGGACGGAGCTGCCTGCCTCAAGGTGATTCTTGCCATCACACCTGCGCCTCCCCACACCTGAGGCAGACTGATCCTGCTGCTCCCGGCCACTCATGCTGCTGCCCGTCCTCACAGCCTCCACTGCAGCACTACTCCCGGCAGCACACGCCACGGCCGGTCCTGCAGGAACCCTCGGGGAAGCCGCAGCGAGCCCGGTCAGTGCCAATCAGGGCAGCCGGCTTGGACTCTGGCCTCGGCACCTGCAACAATGTTGACGGTCAGTACACAGAGAGCCACGCGCTGCCTTGACACTCTGCTCCTGCCTGCAGGGCCAACACCCAGCTTTCTGCCTCACTCACGTCACACTTGGCAAGGCTTCCACTCCCTCATCATTTGTCATCTACATGACCAGCTCTGTCCTCAAACAGCCAGGACCAATTGTTGTACCTCGGCACACAACAACAAACACACCGTTCCATCCCTGTCCTGGCCATCCCCCAAGAGCTAACGAGGCTTCACAAACTATACATAGATAGAAAAATTAACAACGCTTACAGTTATCAGTAATCATATCCTTTAAGAAAAAAAACTAAGTAAATACAAAGAGTTCATTAAATAAATAAATAAATAAATAAACAATAAAAATTAAAAAAACAAACCTAAATAAAAACACGCCCCCCCCTCCCTCCTCCAACACTGTGTGTGTGTGTGTGTGTGTGTGTGTGTGTGTGTCCAACTGACGGACCTGGAAAAAACACACACACAAGAAAACTTGATGATATGAATTTGAGAGAGAGAGAGAGAGAGAGAGAGAGAGAGAGAGAGAGAGAGAGAGAGAGAGAGAGAGAGAGAGAGAGAGAGAGAGAGAGAGAGAGAGAGAGAAGTAGGGGAGAGAGGGAGAGGTCACTGACCCAAAACTCTCCCCTCGAAAAGCTACCCTCCCTACATCTCTCTCTCTCTCTCTCTCAGTCGATTTCAAGTATGTATTATTAAATTTTATTATGATGTGTTTGTGTTGCGTCTCTCTCTCTCTCTCTCTCTCTCTCTCTCTCTCTCTCTCTCTCTCTCTCTCTCTCTCTCTCTCTCTCTCTCTCTCTCTCTCTCTCAGTAGATTTCAAGTATGTATTATTAAATTTTATTATGATGTGTTTGTGTTGCGTCTCTCTCTCTCTCTCTCTCTCTCTCTCTCTCTCTCTCTCTCTCTCTCTCTCTCTCTCTCTCTCTCTTCTCTCTCTC
>JAXIVD010009405.1:7500-10000 GCA_036785275.1 Cancer borealis | reverse complement strand
AAATAACTGGCTAGAAACAGAAAACAAATGTACATACGACATGGCTTCACCAACTAAACATTTTGATAAGGAAATAAATACGAAGTATACTCTGTAAAATCATGAAGCAACGCACTTACATAATACAATACAAGCGAACGAGGGAATATTGGCGCGTATAGACTGAGCGAATAAATTAAGGAATAAGTATAGAGGAAGCAACACCTCACCTCTTTTTTTATTAGTCCTTGCTTGGGTGGCCATCCGTAGAAAAAATCCAATAATCCACTAGGTATTATGGGCGGCTGGCAGAGGCCCAGATCCCCTCCCTTTCCTTTCCTTTCCTTCCTCGACCATCCCCCTTCCTCTCCTTTCTTCCACCGGCCCTTCACCTCCATCCTCCCCTTCTCATCTCCCACTACCCCTCACCTCCTCATCTCCCTTCACCTTCCTCTTCCCGTATCTCTATTTCCACCTCTCCACCTCCCTGCCCTTCCTTACCCATAAACCTGTACCCCTCTACTTCCATCTTACCACCCATAATATCCCTTGCCCACCTCGCTCCCTGTCCACCTTCCCCTATAAGAAAATACTGAGTCGGTAACCACAGTGACAAGCCACTCCCTTAACTGGTCCGTCTGTTCTCCAAGTGATCATAACCTCAGGGAAGTTATTCTCCGCTAGGTTATGTTTCCGTCCTAACTGCGGTCTAAAACGTACCCTAGCCTCGAGTAGTCATATGTTTCTTCAATAGCCTCAAAGTACAGTAATGCCTCCGATACCCGTGTGTAATTTTTCAGGTGCAGCAACAGTGATTCCCGAATGGCCCCGCGCGATGCCTGTAATCGGCTATGTTCTCCCCGAAGTGGATAATGTTTGTGTTCCCGGAGACGCGAGGGTGTTGTTGGCGTTGGGTGCCGTTTGTCTTGGCTCCTTTGTGTACCTTTTCACAGAAGAGACTTGGGACTTCAAAACATCGAGGATCAGGGTTCGTCGGGTGCTAGAGTACATTGGCCTAAGCGTTGAAACCTCGGGAGTGCGGTGTTTCCCCTTAGTATTAGGCTTCCCTCACACACTTACAACGCAGCGGCCAGGCAGAGTAATGATGCCGCGGCGGTGACCGTAAAATACCGTGAGTCAGTGACGTGATAAATTGTGACGACTCACTATAATGACCATGAAGAGTGATAACCCAGTACATAGGCCATAAAGTACTGTTATTCATGTAAGTAGTGACATAGAGCCCATAAAGTACTGTTTATCTCACCGACAATGAGTTTACAGTACGGTGACATATCAGCTGCTGCCTCTCACGTGGGTTGGTGTTTCTCACAGTTCCGCGTTCCCTCCAACACAACTTTCCTGCCCTTGGGAGAAGACGTTCCCCTGAGTAGGACAAATTAGGGTCCCGACGCGGACTAAGCCTCCGGCGGGACGTCCACGGCCACTGTAATCAAGGAATCAAGGCAATCAAGGCTCCCAGCCGACGGGTAATCAAGTTGGAAATAAACGGAGAGTTGTGAATCTTGTTATAAATTTCTGTTGTCAAATACAGCGTTTGTGTTTGTGTTGAACGAGTTAGTGTCCAAAGGCGAGTTGGCTGCCCACCTCACGGGGCTTGGAAAGTTTTCTATTATCATTATTAATATTTTACTGCATAGTAAAATATTTGTGACTGCCAACACACGTGCTGTAAATTCAGCAGTGAATTTTTTTCCACACGCTTGTAACCCAGAACACACTTGTGATCTGTAGCTACACAACTCTACATGAGGTGTAACACACTTGTGATCCCAACATGTAACACATACCACACCTGTAACCTGTAACACCCCATCACCCACGATCCACTTGTCAGCCGCAACACACTTCCAAATTACCCGTGAAACATGTGAGCTGTAACACACCTGTGGCCACAGCACGTGACATGTAACACACGCAAGGAGGCTGATGCATTGCCTTTTATCTCCCGTCAGCGGCCTCGATCCTGTAGTACAGAACAGTCATCAGCGATCAGCGGCGGCCAGTCTGAGGGCTTCCTACGTGTGGTCACTCGCTTTCTGAAATTTACCTTTTCATCAAACCTTAACTCTAAACGTTCATTAGAGTTTAAGAGAGATAAGGGGCGTGGCAGACTGGGGTAAAGGGAAGGAATCGTGGATCAGGGAAAGGATGCCCTTATGAGGGAGGGAAGGGAGTCAGGCACAGCATTAAGATGTATGGGCGGGAGGGGCGAGGCAAGGCAGGCCACGTGGGGTTAGGTAACTTCTTGTTGCTGGGCGACGGAGAATTTCACCAGCGGAGTAACTTGTAGGTTTTAAACTTTTCGTTGTAACTTAAGCTATAATTTTGTCCCCGAGGATCTTAAGGTAGTTGTAGTCCTGCATTGAATTACGAGTACGTATACTACAGTAGTTAAGTTATATGTTTGTGTATTGGCAGAACAATGCTTTGACAATGCAATAATTTGAGAGCACAGTATGTTATGTTTCTGTTATGGTGGTGACGGTGTTGGTGTTGA
>JAXIVD010009404.1:5000-10000 GCA_036785275.1 Cancer borealis | reverse complement strand
GAGAGCGAGAGCGAGAGAGAGAGAGAGAATCAAAACATACGGTAGGAAAGGTGATTTAGCTCCCAGAAACCCTGGACAAGTAGTAGTAAAGATGACGGTCGTGTGGCGAGGGACAACGGGATAGAGGGAGGCAGGCAGGTAGGAAGGGAAGGTCAGAAAGAGATTGAGAGAGAGAGAGAAAGGGAGAGGGAAAGGAGTAGGGATCAGGGGTACGATGTGGTCAGGTTTCTCGTATGATTTTTATTGCTTAATGAATTACGGTCTTTCACCCAAGCTCCCCGTCGCGTTCTCAGGCCTCGATACACCTGGGGCATGGATGGGGGAGGGCATGGGGCGTTGGGGGCAATAAGAGCAAGGTGTGAAGTAGGGGATTGACACCTGTTAGTTTTGTTTTTGTTGCCATAAAAGAAGAATTAGATTATTGTTGTTATTGTTATTGTAGTCTGTGTGTGTTTGTTTGTTAATTGGTTGTTATTGTTTTATTGCTCTTATTGTTGTTTGTATTTGGTAAAGTGAAGGAGTTTGAATTGAATTGTATCATGTAAATGGTAATGTAAAAAAAAAGTGTATTAGTATGATTATATATTTATTTATTTATATATTATTTACACTCCATTGTGCAAACAAAATTTTTTCGGTTATTTGAGATTATACCAAAAAAAAAATCAAAATAAATTAATAATAAACAAAAGACAATCGGATCCCCTTCCCTGCAGCCTCATTAACGATCTTGCATGTCCGTCACCGTGTTGAGTGACGCTGAAGGTGACAGGTAACACGACAGGTAACACATGAGGGAGGGAAGCGAGACACCACCAGACAGGACAGGTGAGCTAGGGTGACAGCTATGATGGATGAGGGTGAAGCTTAGGGTGACACCTGGAATTTGAAACTTATGAATATCAACTTTTTTTTTTATTTATTTTTTTTTTTTTAGATTAGAAGTTTTGTGAAAAAAATGGATTAAGTTAAAACAAAAATGGAAATAGTTGCATAATGTTAATGAGTTTCTTCTGTTCTTTTTTCGGATCTGAATTATGTTGCTTAATTACCTAATTAGATAGTCAGCCACTGGGAATAATTATGATGACGAGGTAGAGTACAGAACACAACTCAAAATACATCATTAAACATATATAATACAACTCAACGCTTTCATTAACTAAGAAAAAAATATGATAAAAAATCCCAGGTTAGATCATAGTAGTTTAAGCCAATTAGAATTCAGCATGGTAGGAAGGACGGCTTGTGACTGGTGGAGAGGTGATGCACAGAGACCTTGTTAATTATGCACTGCAGCTCCAGGTAAAACTCTTCTCAGGTGTGTCCGACGCCAGGTGTTCCCAGGTGTTCGATAATTGGAGGTAGTACTAATTATTATTCACTTCGTTTTAACTATCTTCATATTGTTTTTTATTGTTCATCTCTCTTTCTTTTCTTTCTCTTTATGTTCATTTTACTATTTATGTCTAGATGTTTTTTGCTATTTTTTATCGGTTTTTTGGAGGTGATAAAAAAAATGCAGTTTATTGTAGTATTTATATGATCAAATTGTCTTGTTTGTGTTGCTCGTCTGTATTTTCATCCTCGTCTTCCTTTTACTTTCATCTCCTTTCATCCTTTTTTGTTACCTTGCTTTCCATAAATGTTTCATCATCCAATGTAACTCATGCAGATCATTTTCATGTTGAAGTTATAACTAAAAAAAGTGACGTATAGTAAGGAAAATATACGTTGCTTTCCTATTATTTCCTTCCCACTTTACAATACAAGAATGAGGGAAACTTTTCTCACACATTTGTAGGAAAAGAAAAAAAATTGGGTATAAAGTGAGGAGGGAAAAATAGTGTAATTATTGACAAACATGATCAAATGTATAAATGTATAAGAGAGTAAAGGCAAGTGTATCAAGTGTATTTTCCGTCACTTTCATCTCATTCGTAAGGGTGTGTAGTAGTACGCAAGTCCCCCCCAACCCCCAAACCCCCCAAACCCCCTTCCCTTCCCTGGCTCCTCCTTCTACCAGTGTGCTCCTCCTCCATCCTCCCCCTCAGGCGATTCAGCTCCCGTTCGTGTCAGGAGGAGGAGGAGGAGGAGGAGGAGGAGGAGGAGGAGGAGGAGGAGGAGGAGGAGGAGGAGGAGGAGGAGGAGGAGGGGTGACTGGTTGAGGTTGAGGTCAAAGTATAAACGAAAAAAAACAGATATAATGATAGTAATGAAAAATAATATAGATGAAATAACCATTAATTCACCACTACCACCACCATTGCCACAATCAACAACAACAACAATAACAACAACAACAGCAATAACAATAATAACAACAATAACAAGGATGTTCTACCCAGATTCTTTCGCCCCAGACAGGTGGTGATGGTGGTGGTGGTGGTGGTGGTGGTGGTGGTGGTGGTGGTCCATTGGTACGCAAATTACCTCCATATACTTACCTGTCCATCAGGTGAGGTAATTGCGGCCAGTGACCATTATAACCTAACCTTACCTACCTGTGCCCCTCTACCCTACGATCGTAAAGGTAGGACATTCTCTCTCTCTCTCTCTCTCTCTCTCTCTCTCTCTCTCTCTCTCTCTCTCTCTCTCTCTCTCTCTCTCTCTCTCTCTCTCTCTCTCTCTCTCTCTCTCTCTCTCTCTCTCTCTCTCTCTCTCTCTCTCAGCACTGGAAATAAAAGGTAAAAGGGCGTGGAGGTAAAAAATCATATGGAAGAAAAGGAGAAGGAAATACATCAAGTAGTATCGTCACGGAAGAGAGGGAAAAAAAGGGAAGATTTGGGGAAAAAAATGATGGATGATACGTGGAAACAGTTACGAGATTTAAAGATATAAAATGTGAGATTGAGGGATTAGAGAGAGAAAAAGAGAGAAATAAAGAGAGAGAGAGAGAAGCAAAAAAAGAGAGAGACAGAGATAAAAATAGAGAAACCCAAAGGCAAAACAGTATTAGCAATCATCCAACAATACACTAAACCTCATCCATCATCCATCTCCTTCTACAGTGGACATCCTCCTCACAGTTATCCTTCGTCCTATGTTATCTTGGGTGTCAGACGGAAGACAGACGGAGGTGGTGGGCGTGTACAGGTGTGCGAGGGAACCAGGAGGAGAGACGGGGACTTAAAGTAGGCAGTCGACGATCGGGGATGTGAGAATGGGGCGTCAGGTGGCAGCGAGGACGGAGTAACACATGTGAAGGTAGAGGGCATGGGAGGAGAGGAGGAAATGGGGGGGGTGGAGAAGTGCTGGAGGAAGAGGAGGAGGAGGTGGGAGGGTGTGGTGGGAGGGATGCGAGGCTGTGTACGAATTGGATGAATGATTGTATTAAGGAGGACGGTGTTGTGGTTTTGGTCTTGATCTTGGTTTGAGTGTCAGTTCTAAGAGTGGGTTCAGTTGTATACCTTTGGGCGGGACCTGATGGCTGGTGATGACAGTGTGTTGCTCCTCACTCACTCCTTATAGCATTACCTTCCCTTGGTTGTGTCATGGTCGCCTTACTGATGCTATTGATGCTGGACACTATTAACATTTGACTTTGATATCCGTGATCTGTCTGAGAAATTATCAAATTATTCTTGTTTATTGAATAGAGGAAAGTAGTTTTGTTTTGAGGGTATTTTTTTTAAATTATGTGCCGTGATGCAAGATATCTACGCCTCACGATATCATGGAATGATTTAACTCTTTATAGATAGACAGCAACGTTATATATATTTGTTTAATCATCAACGTCCATCACGTATTCACTAACATACTGCGTTGATTCCATTCTGAAATTTTCCTGGACGAGGCGTGAAGCTTGCGGATAAAACAGTTGTGATGATGATTAGTAAGCTGTGTTTGTGTTCACTGAGCGGGATTACACACATCTGCCTCGGGACTAGTGGCAGTTAGAAATGTAATAGTAAATCATTTTATGTCTAGGTGGCGGCGTGTCTACATACAAGGATTGCTTTATGTATGTGTGTGTGTGTGTGTGTATGTGTGTGTGTGGATTGATAGGTAGATAGAGTAATAGATACCAGGTATATACAAGGAATGATATGTACAGATCCATAATGGAGTAGTGCGTATGTTTGTTGCATTGTAGTCGTGGTGTGTGGTGTGGTGTGGTGTGGTGTGGTGTGGTGTGGTGTGGTGTGATTCCGTGTTATGGTCAAGGCTACAGAGACAGAAAGAAATGTCGCTCCCTCGGCCATAAGTTCATAGAAATGTCATGCGATGTCTCGTTATATGTGTGTCAATATGTGTGTCTGTGTGTGTGTGTGTGTGTGTGTGTGTGTGTGTGTGTGTGTGTGTGTGTGTGTGTGTGTGTGTGTGTGTGTGTGTGTGTGTGTGTGTGTGTGTGTGTGTGTGTGTGTGTGTGTGTGTGTGTGTGTGTGTGTGTGTGTGTGTGTGTGTGTGTGTGTGTGTGTGTGTGTGTGTGTGTGTGTGTGTGTCTGTGTGTGTTTATGTGTGTCTGTGAGTCCCTGTGAGTCCCTGGGTGCTTATGAGGAAGACAAAACCGTGCTTGCCAACGACCCTGTGCCCCTCACACTTAGCGGTGCCTCTCAGCGGTCCAGCAGCGTACACACAGTAGAGGAATTAGCGTCAGGCATGTACGAGGCGGCTTGAAGGCCCAGGTAGCTTTGAATAATTGATGGGCGGCCATAAGGGAGGCACAGTGGACCAAGGCTTTGTGTCGGGAGGGAGCGAGGCAGGCCACCCCCGCCCTCCCTCACTCCCTCACCTCTCACCCCGCTCACCGCAATAGCCACCTCATGTACGTGCCAAGCATCCAAGCACCAAAATTAGGAATATTAGTCCAGCTATCAGACGAGACGGGGAGAGAGGCGGATTACGCAAGCTTCCCCTCAAGACCGGGAACCGAGGTTTTCTGTGGTTGCCGTGACGCCGAAAGGCCAGACTGAAGATGGGTCCAGCTTGCCGTGGCTTGAGCAAAGGCACCACTGCAACAGTAACCCGGTTTGTGGCCCCACCACGTTAATGGC
>JAXIVD010009403.1:0-12500 GCA_036785275.1 Cancer borealis | reverse complement strand
ACTTTATCAACTGCTGGGATGACTTTTATAACAAACCTTTTCTTTTCAAGGACGATGGCTTGCACCTCAATCCAGTTGGAGCTGCTCGTTTAGGAAGGCTACTTAATGACAAAGTTTCTGATTTCAGAAGAAAAAACAGTATCCAGCCTCGCACAACCTCAGCTACGTAAGTAACACCGTGTATAGAAAAACTAACGTAAACAATTGCCTAAAAATTTGCATGTTTAACGCGCGCAGCCTCAGAAATAAATTCTCAGATTTAGAAGCACTTGCAGCATCTGAAGATTTTCACATTATTGCAGTATCGGAATCTTGGATTAACACAGAAAATAGAGACTTTTTAGCCGAATATAATTTGCCAAGCTATTCAATATTCAGTTGCGAACGACAAAATAAAAAAGGTGGAGGCGTTCTTTTTTACGTGAAAGCCAGTCTTAACCCTACAGTCTTGCAAACTGAAAAAATAGATAACGTAGATGTTATATTTTTACAACTGAAAACACGTTCTAAGAAAATTATTATTGGACTCATTTATAGACCACCAGCACACAATAATAATAGCGATAGAAAATTATTCGACCAGATAATCGAAGTAAGTAATTCATTTGAAAGCGTAATCTTTGGAGACTTTAATCTTCCTGTAACTTCATGGGGAAATTCTCTTAAATCGCATATGGGTCACGACTTATATAATAATTTATTAGAGAGTGGCTTAAGTCAGCACGTAAGCAAACCCACGAGAGGTGATAATATACTAGATCTTGTATTTTCAACAAACGACGGTCTAGTAAGTAACGTTAATACGGGCCCTGAATTCAGTACCAGCGACCATAAAATTGTCTCTTTTAACATAAATCTCGAAGTTTACAAAGAAAGATAACGTAAGCGAAGAACTTATCTTCATGTATCGCAAAGGTAACTTTGAAAAACTGAGAAAGCTTTTAGCAGATACTGATTGGAGCATAGTAGACAACGAAACCAATGTAAATAGATCGTGGGAAAAGTTTTATAACATCTTAAATGAAGCCGTTAAAGTATGCATTCCCGTTTGTAAGAGACGTCCACGTAAAAATAAAAATATTAATAAACCAAAATGGTGGAATAGCCAGATTGAGGCAGGATTATTACTTAAAAAGCGGGCACATGATAAATATTTACTATCACAAAACGAAAACGATAAAATAGAATACGAAAGACTAAGACGCGAAACAAAAAAGATGATTAGACGAAGTAAAAAAGATCTCGAAATATATATTGCGAATAAAACTAAATCCAACCCCAAGGAATTTTACACCTACGTACGTAATAAAAAAGTTATCACAAATAATATTGGCCCACTCCACCTAGAAAACGGTAAGGAAATAAATACAGAATCAGAAATGGCCGAAGTACTAAATGATTATTTTGCATCCGTTTTTACTGTTGAAGACACCGATGAAATCCAGGAAGTAACCCCAGCTAAAGCTAACTTAATTCCTTTAAGCGATTGTCACTTTACTGAGGATATAATAACTAAGGCACTTGATAAAATTAAAGTAAATAAAACTCCTGGTCCTGATTGTATTGCACCGAGAGTCTTAAAAGAGGCAACATTTCAAATCAGCAAACCTCTTGCAATACTATTTAATAAATCTTTAAATTCTGGAAAAGTTCCCGACATTTGGAAATTAGCAAATGTTACCCCTATACAAAAGAAAGGAGATAAAACACTACCGATTAACTACAGACCAATCAGCCTCACATCCGTAGTTGGTAAATTAATGGAAACCATAATACGCGATAAACTAGTGACTTTTCTTGAAGAAAATAGCATGATTAATAATTCTCAACATGGTTTCCGAAACAAACGATCTTGCTTAACGAATCTCCTTGACTTTTATAACGATGTATTCAACATTTATGACGAGACAAAAGCGGTCGATATAATTTATCTCGACTTTCAAAAAGCGTTTGACAAAGTTCCCCACAAACGGTTATTAAAAAAAATAGAATCACACGGCATATCTGGAAATATTCTTAAATGGGTTGAAGACTGGCTTTCCGAAAGAAGACAACGCGTTGTCATAAACGGTAAATCATCTAACTGGCGAGACGTTAAAAGCGGGGTGCCACAGGGCTCAGTACTTGGTCCCATTCTTTTTCTAATTTACGTAAATGATATTGATGAAGGCCTCACTTGTAAAATATCAAAATTTGCCGACGATACGAAAATCACGAGTAAAGTAACTACAACCGCCGATAAACTACAATTTCAATCAAACCTCAACATGTTAGTCAATTGGTCAAAGAAATGGCAAATGAAATTTAATGTCGATATATGTAAAGTTTTGCATATCGGTAGCATTAATCAATTCAATAAATATACAATGAATGACTTTGAACTTTCCAAGGTTAACCATGAAAAAGACTTAGGGATAACTATTAGTAACGACCTCAAACCAGATAAACATTGTTCAGACGTTGTAAAAAAAGCTAACAAACTGGTCGGTTTCATCGGTAGAACTTTTGATTATAAATCTGAAAAAGTTATCCTTACATTATATTATGCACTCGTACGCCCTCATCTAGAATATTGCATTCAATTTTGGTCACCATACTATAAAAAAGATATTAATAAGCTGGAGAGAATACAAAGAAGAATTACTAAAATGATCCCAAGACTGCGAAACAAGTCTTACGAAGAACGTCTAAAGGAGCTGAACTTATTCAGTTTATCCAAACGTAGGCTACGAGGGGATCTAATTGAGGTTTTAAAAATTTTCCATGGTTTTGATAGTATTAACATAAACGATTATGTAACTACCGATCTCACAAGCTGCACCCGTAACAATGGCTTCAAGATCATTGGTAAGCGCTTTAGATCAAATGAAGCGAAGCACTTTTTCTTCAATAGAATCGTAAATGTTTGGAATTCTCTCCCAGCACAAATTGTCAACAGTACTACAATTGAATCATTTAAGAAAAAACTCGATAAGCACTTAGCATCTGTTCACCAAGTCGAATATTTCACTACTGCGTAAATTTTTTATTTATTTATTTTTTTTTTTTTAATTTTTTTTTTTAGCATAGATTACTCCTTGTTTTTTATTTCTTTCCTATACAAATTCCATGTTAGTTTTTTCATGCTACATGGTATCACTTCCTCTTCCGGCCAGCTTCGGCTGGAGGGAGGGGTGGGTGGGGAGGAGCCTTCCAGTTTGCTGTCCTTTTGTTTCTATCACGTAGATATTATAGTAGTAGTAGTGTAGCTAAACAGACAGCCTCGTTAGGTCCAGTAGGACTGTTGCTGTCTGTTCTTCCTTTGTACTCCTTTGTACTCCTTTGTACAATGAGGACAACGAAGACAACGCCGACAAACGCAGACAACGCCGACAAACGCAGACAACGCCGAAATACTTCCCCGAGACTGAACAGTCTGACAAAACCCTAGGTGGAGTTCACCGCCAGCTAGATGGTAATGATACAACCACACTCTCGTCGTTCATTCTCGGCACGGTAACCTGGTCCTCGTATAGACAGGGCCTTACTGTCTAGCTACACAGATTTCAACAGACCTGACAGGCCAATCGTATAACCTCTTCTCTTAAATATGAGGAGGTTACACCCAGGAATAATGCCAAATTAAGGAGAGTGAGATGAGCGAGGATGTGTTCTTGGTGGCTGGCCAGCGGGAACTAACTCACATGCGCATAACCACGGTCTCTCTAAGCCGTATTTTTGTCGTCCACGGCTTCGAAGATTATCTTCGGTAAACCCAAGTCAATCTCAAGGCAATCCCGCCTGGCGCGTTTTTGTCGTCCACTTTCGGCTTGGAGGATACGAAGACAGTTCCAAACCGAGGAGACTCGGCTTCGAAGACTGCTCTGGAGGTGTCTTGGGAGACGGATTTCAGCTTGCAAATCGGATTCCCTTGAAAAACACCGACAAAAAGGAAATATGGCGGCCCGGAGAGAGTAAATAGTTACTTATTTGAGTAAAATATACTGATTCCCACCTTAATTGTGGAAATGACGCCACCTTAGTAGAAAAATAGTGCGTTGAATACACAAAAGTGATAATACTGTGTGGTAAAGCGGTAAAGCACAACCTTAATCAGGGTAAAGCATAGCTTTAATTAGGGTAAAGCATAGCTTTATCCTGATTAATGCCAGTAATGTTATGAAATGAGTATGTGGCGTACTATCTATAATAGCACAGCTTACAGGTACGGCAGCCGTACCTAAGTGCTCGCTTATAGATACGGCACGTGCCTATCTTTGGGGTAATAAAATATGAATAACTCATATAACCGAACCAAACCGTACCTAACCAAACCTAACATAACATAACCTAATCTAACCATAACCTAACGAATGCTGTATCCTTATAGTGCTCGCTTATAGATACAACACGAGCCTAACTTTGGGATAATAAAATATAAAAAGCTTATATAACCGAACCAAACCGTATCTAATCAAACATAACCTAACAACATTACCTAACCTAATCTAAACATAACCTAACGACTGTTGTATCTTCATAATGCTCGCTTATAGATATGGCATGTGCCTAAGTTTTGGGTAAAAAGCTTATATAACCAAGCCTAACTGAACTAAACCGTACCTAACATAACATAATCAACCTAACATGAAAGATGCTTTACCAGGTAAATAATAAGGCACAGGCCGTACTATTAGCGGATGAATATAGTGGATGACAACGTATCTCCAAGCACTCCGATCTATAATTTGTCAGTTTCCAAGTGTTCAAGATACGAGTTTAGTACATTGAATCAACAGTGTTTGATAATGAATATGTAGATGTTAGAAGTTATCATAGAGCAAGGGCAATTAGAAAACATTTAGATGAACACAAGCTATTTTCTTTCGTAGCCACACGCCATTCTGGTGAAGATGTAAAAAACTTTACAAATAAAATAACTTTGTTAGCATAACCTTCCCAGAGCTGCAGTTCAATAAGCCTAACCAAAACTAACCTAACCAAACCGAACGTAACCGAACCAAACAAGACCTAACTTAACCTAACCAAACCTAATGTAACCTAAAATAAATCGTATTTTTTTCTGTAATTCAGCGGCATAACTGTTTGATATGATCTTAACAAGTTTCTGAGGTTGAATTTGCAGTGCATACTAAAGGTAAGGAGATATCGAATAGGTCATCTTACGAATCTTTACCGGTAATAGGTCTGTAGACTACACATTAAATGACACTACCTTAGGAAGGTCATGTAGTGAGAGGGACTTTTGGGAGTTCAAGTAAGCAGTGACTTGCGCCCCAGGGAACAGTGCATTATAGTTAGACATAGATAAATAGAAAGATACTGGGATTTATTGGTAGGTGTGTGACAAATAGAAGTTCTGAGGTCATTTTGAGATTGTATTTAACACTAGTAAGACCCCATTTAGATTATGCAGCTTAGTTTTGGTTATGTACTTTGTTGGATTATTTTCGGCGCGGACATTAATTTCGGCAACCATAACAAAAAGGAAATTAATATGTCGCCAAATAATTTCAAATAAAAGTACAGTAGCTATGTTTTACTTTTAATAAAGTTTTTAGGAAAGTTTGCAAGCCAGATAATAATATTTCGGCATCAAGTCAAGAAAAAGTGTTTTTGTGGTGGCCACAGATTGGGCCCAAGACAGCCCCAAGACGTTCTTCGAAACCCAATCCCGCGCGTGGACGACAAAAATGCGGCTCTAGCCTCCCCAGGGAATGTTGCCAGATAAAGCTCCCTAATTTCGGCCGCCTTCTTCGGGCCGGCCCGTCTCTCTCACAATGAGTAGGCTAGTCAAACTCTTGTCTTCACAAAATCATTGCTCCGCTCATAAGCAACACAGAACAATGACAAACATACGAGAGGATACAGAAAGGAATTGTCTACAAGATAGGATACCTTGCAACACAAAGAAGAAAGAGGGAAAGTCAGGAAAATTAGGAGAACGAAGAGAAGATAAAAACATTAAGTAAGCCTCGCCTTAATACTCGCTGGCAACTCACTCTCTCCCTCTCCCGCCACGCCTGACTAAGTGACCTTGAGATACACTTCCCGCCATGCCAGCTCCTGGCTGGACAACACGTGGTCTCCAGATAAAAGGCGTAAGCCTGTCTCGCCACGTATACACGTCTCCAACACTTCCCGCGTGGTGGGGCCCGCAACAATATTATATATATATATATATATATATATATATATATATATATATATATATATATATATATATATATATATATATACATATATATATATATATATATATATATATATATATATATAATATATATATATATATATATATATATATATATATATATATATATATATATATATATATATATATATGTACATATATATAAATTTGTTTATACACACACACACACACACACACACACACACACACACACACACACACACACACACACACACACACACACACACACATGTATCATATCATATCTGTATATTCATTGTTAACTAGTTTTAAGATATTCATTGTTTTTAGCTAAGAGAGAGAGAGTGTATGCGGGTAAGGAATTTTCCTAGAATTCACATCCCAGCCAAGGCGTCAGGTCAAAGCCGGCCCACGGCCTACGTGCAGGACCCTATCACACAGCTCTGTTCCCGTGACGTCATTCTCCCGGGTCAGTCCCGACCAATCATAGGCGCGTAGTCCACCTGGAGTCAACCTTTCCTGACCGCGGCTGATATATATATATATATATATATATATATATATATATATATATATATATATATATATATATATATATGTATATATATATATATATATATATATATATATATATATATATATATATATATATATATACATATGTGTATATATATAATCATATATATATATATATATATATATATATACATATAAAAATATATGTATATATATATATATATATATATATATATATATATATATATATATATATATATATATATATATATATATATATATATATATATATATGCTTATATATATTTGGTCAGAAAAATATAACGGTGACAGGGAACGCCTTTCTTTGGTTCCTTTGATTTGAAACGGTTCACTGGCATTCAGAGTTTACCTGTTTTTCCGGAGTTCTTAGAGCGATGCTTGCTTGTCTTCCTCTGGTGTACCGTTGGGAAACCTGTAATTGCGTACGTAGGATGCCATCTAGTTCAATAAGGAAGTCAGACTACGCTACTGAGCCGAGGCTAACGTTGGCCTCGAGTGAGCCCAGAGAATTGCATATTTAATCAAATTTCTCGCCTTATAGTTATTGGGACACTATGCAAGCTGTACATGCTATTTTTATATGTACTAATAGCAAGGAACCCATATTCCAGGCTAACGGTCAGGGAAATTACCCAGTTGGCACATTGTGATTACTGTAATGACCTTGTCAGTCCCACTGATGCGTTGTGCCTTTAAAAAAAAATTTCACCTGGATACCGGAAATGACGAACATTGGTGGTGATTGTGGTAGTGGTGATAGTGGTGATAGTGGTGGTAATGGTGGTGGTGGTGATTATGATAATGGTAGCAGGGGTTGTGGTGATAATATCAATAGTAGTGGTGGTGGTGACTATAATTATGATAGCGGTGGTGATGTCTCTGAGCCCTTCTGTTCCATCAGCACGGTCAAAACCTGCAAGCAAACTAACGGTACTCCATGCATGTGTGTGTGTGTGTGTGTGTGTGTGTGTGTGTGTGTGTGTGTGTGTGTGTGTGTGTGTGTGTGTGTGTGTGTGTGTGTGTGTGTGTGTGTGTGTGTGTGTGTGTGTGTGTGTGTGTGTGTGTGTGTGTGTGTGTGTGTGTGTGTGTGTGTATGTGTGTGTGTGTGTGTGTGTGTGGGGGGGGGTCTGTGTCACGATGTTAAGCGGCCTTGCATTGATACAGTGCTGTGTAACTAGCTTGATACAAGTTGCTAGTGTGTTGTGGTGTTGCTGTGTGGTGTCACGTCGGGTCCCAGAGTGTTGTGTACAGTTGCAACATGAGGTCAGGGTGTGGCGTGGGTAAACCTGCTTTATTTTAGTTCGTACCCTTACGCTGTGCCTTGATTGATTAGCACTTTTTCAATTGCACATCGAGCAGAGAAGCGAAGCGAAGTGGTGTGTTGTCTGATGGGTGGCAGCAGAGTGGTGTGTGGTGTGGCTCGGAGTGATGCAGCCCTACTAGTGTGAGTCTTGCTTGGTAAAGTGTAGCCACTCTATACAGGCGTCACTCTGAAAATATAATTGTTGTGATGCGTCTTGTAGGGTCTTCTTCAGGGCCTTGCTATGTAACGTTGTGACAGTCATGCATCACTACGTTATATTTTGAAATTTATAATTATTTTGCTCCTTTTTTTTTTTTAGTTACGTCGAGTTACATTTACGAGAACGCAGTGTTCATGTGTTTGAGTTGAAGGAGAGGAAGGCCGCTGAACGTTACAATGAGAAGCAATCAACGGTAACCCTCATTATGTGGACTTAGTTTGGGATGAAGGTCATGGCTGAACACAAGGGGAAAAACTACTATACAGGAAGCGAGTGATGCTGAAAATGTTCCCATAATTGAATACATGATTTGGTGAATGACACGTGATTAAGGAGTTGATGACCGGTGTGAGAAGCAGGTCTGGGAGAGGATGCGCCTCATGCTGTCACAGAATAGTTGCACAGAAATATTATGCCGAAAATGATTAGTTCTTATCATCAGATCTCATTTTAATCATCAGTGAAAAAATACGCTGATCTGTCATTAAATAATACATTCTTGGTATATCGTTGGACAGAAAAAGTGGCAAAATAAGAGAAAAAAATATCGTACACACCTGTAGTACAAGCGCGCACAAAACAAAAACTTTTCATGCCTGAGAAATGCTGTTATTTGTGATTCTCTCTCTCTCTCTCTCTCTCTCTCTCTCTCTCTCTCTCTCTCTCTCTCTCTCTCTCTCTCTCTCTCTCTCTCTCTCTCTCTCTCTCTCTCTCTCTCTCTCTCTCTCTCTCTCTCTCTCTCTATATATATATATATATATATATATATATATATATATATATATATATATATATATATATATATAGAGAGAGAGAGAGAGAGAGAGAGAGAGAGAGAATTACAAATAACAGCATTCTTAGGCATGCAAAATGAGGTTGATGTACAAAGAAGTGGGCGTGGGCGTGTATGTAGGCCGATGCGACGGTCACTTTCCTGCAGTTGAATGTAACAACACAAAACTGGAACACTCTCAAGGAAATACTTGAAAGGAAGTACAACAATGCATTGGTGACGTCCTTCCTGTGACACTCGTTCTCCGTGTCCCGGGGTTACCTTTTTGTAAGCATCAAAGCATCATAACAATATTTGCCATGTTCTCCGTCTTTAGTAAGTAATGAAAACGCCTGCTAATGGTGATGCTCGTGTTGACAAGAAGCACGTACTGTAGCTGTGACAGCCTTTCTCTGCCACTCTGTACCGTTACAAGTGGACGAGTTGTAGGAGCACGTGAAACAATACATTTTTATTGTCATAAGTAACCAAAGCATGAAAGTTGTGAGACGTTTCCAAGACATTGTCAGACCAAACTATCCTACACAACAGTCTATTCTACATTATATTGATGGGCAGAATCTGGAATGTTGTGTACTCGCGGATCTGATTATTTTGAGCTGGTGGATCCTATGAAATCTGATTGGGAACAAGCTCTATAGGATATCTTCCCACTAGCGAAACAAAAATACCACCAATCTAGCGGTAAACAGCCCAACTTGACACGATAAGGTTGTGCTGCAGAAGTGGAGCTTGCTGCTGAATCTGTCTGCCTCGCCTGTAACACACTAGGAGGATGAGATGAGGTGTTGCCTCGCAAACCAAAGCTCTGTAGGTAGGGTGAATTAATATAACTGGCACTATTTGTGTAGCCAGGTAGCGAAACAATGCTTACGATTTTTTTCTTTTCCTTACATAAAATCATATTTTAAATACACACCTACCGGACGCTTCCGTTAAACTCTACCCATTATCCTAATAAAAAGTTGAGTATTTAGAGAGCTAACGCATGGACGAGTTTTGCTCTGTAGTAACCTAGACCGAGGGGGCGGAGCTTAAGAACAAAACTGGCTGCATCCCGCATCGCTACGCACTGCACTCAACAGTGCTGCAGCGGACTCATGCTGGATAGTTTAGGGCTGTGACAGTCAGTGACCGAAGTGTAGTGAGAATGGACAGCCTTAGGTGGCTCAGAACAGTTTTTAAAATGAAGTCAAGAAAGTGCGGCCTCCTGGTGGTGTTGGCGGCGGTGACTGTGACTGTGACTATGCTTTTCCTGGACGGGGCTCAAACCAAGTTCCAGGAGCAGATTTGTTTTTTGCGCAAGTACTGCAATGTCCGGCCATATCGTGACTCCCGACACACTCTTCCTAATAACGAACACAACTATACCAAAATAAAATCTAATGATGAAGTGTTTGGTGCGTTGAAAAGGTTCGATGCCGCAACAGAAAACAGAAGTGATGGAGGCTTCCTGCTGCCCACCAGACCTCGCGCCGGAAACCAGAAACTATACCAGAAGGACTCCTTTCAGCAGCTCAATTACACCTGGGTAAGAGACGCGCGTTCACCTCTACTCAAATACCTGAATTCGGCAGATTTCAAGAATTTTCTTCTTCTTACTCTGAAGAAAGTATGACCTCCCAGATGTTCATCTTAGTAGACAGCAATATTAACAATACTAATTCGAGTAGCAAAATATGCGTTTGACTACATTTTCCCTACTAAGGATAATGTTCTTATAATGTTTGGGCTTTAACAAGGGAGCGCTGCCCCTCTCACCAAGAAGCTGCCGTGTGCTCTCTCGTTAATCCTAGCTTAACTATATGGCCTCTAACTACCTAGTTCGGGGTGATTACTTAATAACCTGTTCTGTTCCTCGCTTGAAAAAAAAATCCACCTCAAATTCATTTCATGTTGTTTGTCATATGTCTTTAGTTGAAATCTCATGTGGTCAGGAAAAAAAACAAATTTCCATCATAAATTTTTTTTGTTACTATTATTATTATTATTATCATACACTAATGTAATTATTATCATTGTTGTTATCATCATTTGCTTTTATTAATATTATTATCATTATCAATAATATTATTATTATTAGTGTCATTAATGTTATCATTATTGTTATTATTATTATTATTATTATTATTATTATTATTATTATTATTATTATTATTATTATTATTATTATTATTATTATCATTATTATTATTATTGTTATTATTATTACCATCATCATTATCAATATTATCATTACTATTACTATTATTATTATTATTATTATTATTATTATTATTATTATTATTATTATTATTATTATCATTATTATCATTATTATTATTATTGTTATCATTATTATCATTATTATTATTATAATTGTTATTATTATTATTATTATTATTATTATTATTATCATTATTATCATTATTATTATTATAATTGTTATTATTATTATTATTATTATTATTATTATTATTATTATTATTATTATTATTATTATTATTATTATTATTGTTATTATCATTATTATTATTACTATTGTTATTATTACTAGTTTTACTATTATTAGAGTAGACTGTTGTGTAGGATAGTTTGGTCTGACAATGTCTTGGAAACGTCTCACAACTTTCATGCTCTGGTTACTTATGACAAAAAAAATGTATTGTTTCACGTGCTCCTACAACTCGTCCACTTGTAACGGTACAGAGTGGCAGAGAAAGGCTGTCACAGCTACAGTACGTGCTTCTTGTCAACACGAGCATCACCATTAGCAGGCGTTTTCATTACTTACTAAGGACGGAGAACATGGCAAATATTGTTATGATGCTTTGATGCTTACAAAAAGGTAACCCCGGGACACGGAGAACGAGTGTCACAGGAAGGAGGTCACCAATGCATTGTTGTACTTCCTTTCAAGTATTTCCTTGGGAGTGTTCCAGTTTTGTGTTGTCACATTCAACTGCAGGAAAGTGACCGTCGCATCGGCCTACATACACGCCCACGCCCACTTCTTTGTACATCAACCTCATTTTGCATGCCGAAGAAATGCTGTTATTTGTAATTCTCTCTCTCTCTCTCTCTCTCTCTCTCTCTCTCTCTCTCTCTCTCTCTCTCTCTCTCTCTCTCTCTCTCTCTCTCTCTCTCTCTCTCTCTCTCTCTCTCTCTCTCTCTCTCTCTCTCTCTCTCTCTCTCTCTCTCTCTCTCTTTATTTTTTTTTTATTTAAACTTTAGTAATATGCTGTATTGAGTGTTGGGACAGTACATGGACCTATGCTAAAGTTACTTTTGACATTAGTAACTATTCTAAAGCGTACTGTTATTACAGAAAATCGTACGGAATGAGTTGTACATGATTTTAAACACATATAATATGTATGTGCATAAAATAAAGTTCAGTATCATCACATATCTGAAGTATTTAAGGTGGGTGGAGACGTAACCACCTGTGTGTAGTCACCTTCATCTGCTG
>JAXIVD010009402.1:7500-10000 GCA_036785275.1 Cancer borealis | reverse complement strand
AGGAGGAGATGGCCAAGGGAGGTTGAAAAGACGCATTTTTGCACATATATGAGAGAAGAAAAGAGAGAAACTAAAAAATATGCAACACACCCTTTCAATTATTTTTTATGGTATATTTAAAAATTAATGTGCAGTGCAGGTTGTTAGGAATAGATGAAAATTAAATCAACACACAGAAAGATGGGAACACAAATAGTAAATCAATATGCCACAAGAAAAAGAAGAAGAATGTGGTTCAATATACAACCTGAGACAACAATAACACAACACAAGACACACACACACACACACACACACATACACAATACACATAAACAAGGGCCAGGACGACACCAGACCTGGTCATTTAATCAAGAAACATCAAAGAGTGTCATAAAGGCAAGAAAGAAAATAAAGAAAGACAAGAAAGAAAACAGAGAATGAAAAAAAAGAAGAAAAAAAAAGGTGAGACTGTAAACTCCAAGAAGACAAAGGTGGAGAGAAGGGAGAAGAGGAAGTCAAGGAAGTCATTTCCGTACACACAACAACGATAAAAACAACAACAACGGAATGAGATCGTTAGATTAAAAAAAAATAAAACAAAGTGCATTGAGAACACGTCATTCTGAACCTTCATAATCCGTCAGTAAGAAAATGTTTGAGATTAGATTAACATGAGTGCAGGAGAAGGACGAGGAAGAGGAGGAGGCGGAGGAGGAGGCCGAGGAGGCGGAGGCGGAGGAGGAGGAGGAGGAGGAGGAGGGGCGCTTACCTCGAGGTGGTGTGGACTGTCTGGCCCCAGGAGGCTGCCCGTCTCGTCCCTGTTGGTGAGTGTTGGAGGTTCATGCGCCAGCTTGGTCTCCACCCCGCCATTGTTCACCTCCACCACGCTGTACCTGCACACACCCTCATGAATGTACCTGTACCTCTAGCTGTACCAGTGCCACACCCTCTTAGGTGTACCTGTACCTGTACCACATCCTCAGAAGTGTATCTGTACCTTTACTATGTCCTTATAAGTGTACCTGTACCATATCGTCATAAGTGTAGCTGTCCTTTTAAGTAAATCTCTGCCTGTATCACATCCTCATAAATATACTTGTTCCTGTACTACACTCTTATTAGTGTACCTGTAGTATCTGTACTATGCCCTTACACGTGTACCTGCACTACACCCTTACTAGTATACCTGCATCTTCATCACATCCTCATACGTGTACCTGTACTACATCTTTATAAGTGTACCTGTATCTCCCCCACACCTCGTAAGTGTACCTACATCTACATCACATCTTCGTAAGTGTACCTACACCTGCACATCACCTCGTAAGTAAATGTATCTGCAGCAGCAAATAGTTCTTCTTACCGAGCCTTGCACCGTCGCTGTCTTATCTCTAAATACTGTATCAAGGGAAAATTACTATTAATAAATTAATTCTACTTCTACAAGTGCGTATCTACGATACTACAACCACCATTATATGTGCGACTATTACTGCTGCTACTACTACTACTTCTACTACTAATACTACCACTACTACTACTACTAGTAGTATTAATATTATTAATACTTTGACGACTCGCCATACTACTTCCTTCCCTTCCTAATAATTTTATTCGGTTGTTTTTTTCCTGTTCCTTGATTAATAACGTGTTAATACTTCACAAACTGGGGCTCGGTATTGATTGTGAAGCCTTGTATTGACATGTCCGCGTGTGGCCTTCGTGGTGTGATTCAGGAGACATTTCCATGAACGTAATCTGGCAACCAGTAACCGTAGAGTTAAATACAGCCATGTTGGGTATACGTTGGTATCGGTGAGGAATACAATTTGGCGTATGGATTGTGCAAATGGATTCGAGAACTAGGTGATGCGAGATATAAATGCTACCATCCAAAGAAGAGATAATGTTAAGTATATTGACTAAATGTTTATCCCTGAACATTTTATGAAACTTCAACGTACAACTGATTACTCATTGTGCTGGTACTCACAAAACTGTCATTACTTAACGTGCTCAGCATAATAACAGATTAGTCCGTGAAATACGATTAATGCTTCGAATCTGCTTCAATAAGTGGTCTCGAAATGTATATGATTGGATTAATGAATCATCCTGAGTTCAGCACATTTTGAGGGACAACATCAACATTCTTCCCAACTGATTTACTCACATCGAACCTTCATCGCATTAACATTGATGTAAGCTTTAACATAAGTGAGCATTACAGTTAATCACTCTGAGCTAAGGTACAAAGTTGCATTTTTATTTGTTACTGTCACGGATTTTGTCATTACTGATGTAATCATCACTGTCACCTTACACTCAAGACCTTCTGCATTGCTCTATTGATTTTTTCACCTATTCACCTATTATATTCAACTTTTTTTTTTAGCAATACAAGAATCCACACAATCTTACCTGGTAATAATTATACATTGGCAACACGCTATGTTACTTCATTCAACTCAGAACATTCGATATATTGTGAAACACGTAATCCTAAACTCACTGGTTA
>JAXIVD010009402.1:0-5000 GCA_036785275.1 Cancer borealis | reverse complement strand
TATGCATGCATAACGAACAGGAAAGGACTTATTGATAAAACAGAGACGAGAGTAAAAAAAAAAAGACGCAATCATTGTATATAACAAAGTCTGATGTTTTATTTGAAGGTGAATGTCATTACCTGGACGGATAGGGTGACAGGCCCGGCCAAGGGGAGTCCTGAGCTGCCCTTCATTAGTGATGGTCTGAGGGAACTCATGTATTCTTTTAGCTTACCTCAGGATTCCTTCTTTCACAAGACCGTGTTGGGTATGGCGACCCTCAACAATATAAGGGTTTATATTGCATGATTTGGTTTCATTTGACGGATACATACATGATCATTATTATCATTATCATTATCATTATTATTTTCATTTTTACTGTTGTTGTTATTATCATCAGTATTGTATACATATAGATTATAATTTCATTATCATTTTATTATCATCAGGATCGTCAGGATCAGAATTATAATCCTGATCATGATCTTTCTTAAGTTGGTTAGCGCCGAGTTCCTATCATCATTATTATTATTATGATAATCATAAACATGTCTATCTGCTATATGATGCCTTCATTACACAACGTGGAACAAAAAGCATGCGATGCTTTTTACAGCCATAAGCAAATTAATTGCCCCGATAGCTCTTTTACCTGCTCATTTAATTACCCAACAGTGCACCTGGCTGCAGCGATGGACACGTGTCGGGGGAAAGTAGAATGGTAGGGCGGGGAAGGGTGGAGGGTGGAGGCTGGAGGATGGAGGAGGGGAATGATCAGATAATAAATCATAGAATATGTGAAAAAAATATCATAAGTAAAGTTCAGGTAGTGAACATCATCTCTCTCTCTCTCTCTCTCTCTCTCTCTCTCTCTCTCTCTCTCTCTCTCTCTCTCTCTCTCTCTCTCTCTCTCTCTCTCTCTCTCTCTCTCTCTCTCTCTTCTCTCTCTCTCTCTCTCTCTCTCTCTCTCTCTCTCTCTCTCTCTCTCTCTCTCTCTCTCTCTCTCTCTCTCTCTCTTCTCCCTCTCTCTCTCTAAATTTCATAGTCATCTATTATTGTTTTACATGGTGGTAAATGCGCCTTTTTTTGCCCCATTGTTGTTGGATAAATGATGTTTTGAAGCCTTGCAGCAGGAGAGGAACACAAGGGGAAAGGGTTCATGGTGATAGTAAAGAAAGGAAGGAAGACAGTACGAGGGAGGGTAGTAAAGGGGTATGGATGATGATGATGATGGGGAAAGGGACGAAATGGGGAGAAAGTATAATGACAAAAAGAATGAAGGTGAATGAATGGGTGGATGAAGGGAGATCTAAGGAGGGACGTTGTATGCAAAAAAATGACAAAGTGAATAGAATTGGAGGAGAAAGATAAATTGGAACAGAGTAAAAGGCAAGGAGAAAATGTTAAGCTTTAAAAAGGAGGAAGGAAAAATGAGAAGTGAGGTAAAAGTATTGACAATAGAGAGATAAAACAAAACTAAGAGAAAAAGAAGGAGTCTGAAAAAAAAAAAAAGAGGCAGAGAGGAAACAGGAGGATAAGATGAAGGAAATAGGAGATAGAAGAAAGATGCAAAAAATCAGGGAGGAAAAAAATAGGGAAAGAAAGAGAAACAGAGAGAGGGAAGAAGGAGGGAGAGAGAAGGGGGAAAGGGTGAGGGATAGTGTCCGTTCTCATGATCTTAAGAGGGGGGAGGGCGTCTCTTCCTCCTCCTTCCCCTCCTTTTTTTCTCTTTTTTCTCAAATAGTTGTGAACACACTCAAAAGATTCATAATTGACTCAATAAGTTCAATAATTACTGAAAACTGTTCACGACTTCATCAAAAAAACGTTCATAGGTGACAAAAAAAAATGAAACAATTTTAATTCAACAAAAACGATCATAAATTATCAAAACATTAATTAGTCACTTATAACATTAATTGCTCACTAAAAAAGATCAATAGCTCACCCCAAACTTTCATAATGCACTTGAAACGCTTATTAATCACCAGGAAAGTCCATAACTGACTAAGAAAAACGTTCATAACTCACTTAAAACATTCATAATAAAGTTAATGAGTTCATACCTCACTCAGAGCGTCCATCACACACTCAGTCACGTACATCAATAATTCCAGAGGTTCACACACACACACACACACACACACACACACACACACCACACACACACACACACACACACACACACACACACACACACACACACACACACACACACACACACACATAACTACCTAGACACGCCCACAAATCATCCATACACACACACCCATACTTCACCCAGACACGCCCCCAGCTCACCCGGGAAGGTTCTTTGACCCCAAATAGTGATAAAGTTACCCAATTAGTCTCCAGCGAGGAATAGAAGAAGAGAAAATACGGCCACTGGAGCAAACTTCTCCCTTTCCTTCATGCCTTCCTCCCTACACACCTCCCTTCAAACACTGGGACTAAAACTACAAAAGTTCACATGGAGAGGAGAAGGAGGGAGGAGGGAGGAGGAGGGGGAGGAGAGAGGAGGAAAGAGGAAGAGGAGAAGGAACAGAAGGAGGAGGAATAGAGTGGAAGAATAATGTGAGATAATGAACGTTAAGACATAACAAAGATAGAGAGCGAGAGAGAGAGAGAGCAAAAAAAGAAAGAGAAAGAACCTAACCACCACCATCACCACCTGTTTAACCAGCGACCGAGGAAAAAAAAAGGCAAATAGGGAAAGAAAAACCAGTGAGGCTTGAAATGAGGTGAGGTGAAGGAGGGTGAGGGTGAGGAGGGAGAGGAGGGTGAGGGGGGTGAGGAGGGAGAGGGCGGTAAGGAGGGACGCGTCGTAGTCAGGACACTCTATCTTCCCATAACGAGACCGGTGATCGACTAGGCTATCGAAGGGAAGCCCTATTATCAAGTGTCTGTTGGTGTGTCTCAAGAGAAGGTGACTGTGTCCGTTTAAGTCGTGTGTCCGTCCGTCTGTCCGTCTGTCCGTCTGTCTGTCTGTCCGTCAGGTAAACGTCGTGCGGTGGACGAGGTTGTCTTGGTGTGTACACATGCCTATTAGCAGCAGGGAGAGTAGGCGTCGGGAAACGATTTCAGTGTGTGTGTGTGTGTGTGTGTGTGTGTGTGTGTGTGTGTGTGTGTGTGTGTGTGTGTGTGTGTGTGTGTGTGTGTGTGTGTGTGTGTGTGTGTGTGTATGTGTGTGTGTGTGTGTGTGTGTGTGTGTGTGTGTGTGTGTGTGTGTGTGTGTGTGTGTAATCTGCGAGCGTGTAAGATGCATAACTGAATGAGTCAAATTAACTCCGTAGAGTTACTGAAACGCGGGAAGCAAATCCCGTAGAGTTTCTTTTGCAAGTCTGTGTGTGTGGTGTGTATGTGTGTGTGTGTGTGTGTGTGTGTGTGTGTGTGTGTGTGTGTGTGTGTGTGTGTGTGTGTGTGTGTGTGTGTGTGTGTGTGTGTGTGTGTGTGTGTGTGTGTGTGTGTGTGTGTGTGTGTGTGTGTGTGTGTGTGTGTGTGTGTTTGGGAGTAATCCATCTGCCGTATCTTTTTTACTAGCCAGGGACAAAGTAAGTCGGTCAGTTAACCAGTGAGTCAGTAACTCAAAGAGGTAACAAGTCAGCTCACCAGTGCGTCAGCCATCCAGCCATGGTAACAAGACACTCACTTGGAGACAGGTCGCAGCTGCGTGTAGGAACCCATCCCGGGCAGTGGCAACGCGGGCGTCGGCCTCTGCTTCCTCCACCAGCCGCAGATGCGCCTGTGCCTTGCGCTCCTCGTTGACGATCCTCTTGGCGGCGCAGAAGATCTTGTAGTAAACGATGACCATGACGGTGAGCGGGATGTAGAAGGAGCCGAAGGTGGCGTAGATCTGGTACCAGAAGTTGTTGCACACCTCACAGATGGAGCCATCGCCGTGCTCGTTGCCCAAAATGAGAATGGGAGGCAGGCTTATGAAGGCGGCACCCAGCCACACAAACGCGATGTACGCCACCATTCGACGGGGCGTGCGCTTCACGCCGTACTCGAGAGGCTTGGTGATGGCCAGGTACCGGTCCACACTGATCATACACAAGTTGAGAATGCTCGCCGTGCATGACAGCACATCAAACGACACCCACACGTCACACGCCAGTCCACCAAACTGCCACTCCCCAAGCAGCTCCAGCAGGAGAGCCATGGGCATCACCAGCAGAGCCACACACAGGTCTGACACTGCTAGGCTCACCAACAAGTAGTTGTACGGCCGTCTGAGTTTTCTGACGAGGCAAACGGCGACACAGACGAGTAAGTTGCCAATGACGGTGCCGATGAGATCAACAGCAGCACCAGCACCAGCAGCACGCGACTCACCAGCTGGGGTCCATCCACCTCGAAGGTCGCCGCTTCCCTTCTCCGCCCACCGTAAAGTTCACCGCCTCCACCGTCACCAGCGTTGATCCACCTTCTACCATTGGCTCGTAAGCGTCCAAGGCTAGAATGTGGCGGCCTCCGATGGCTGCAGGACGAGGCTAGCGGCGTGGGAAGTGTTGAGGAGCGAGTGTAGGGGCGCTGTGGACCTCGTGGTAGCCAGCATGATCGTCCGCTGCACCGTCGCGCGCCGCTGTTAACCAGGCTGGTGCACTCCCCCACCAAGTCCCATGTCACCACCAGGCCGTCAGCACCTCCATCACCACACCTACCATCAACGACTCCAACACCACCTCCTCCTCCTCCTCCTTCTCCACCTCCACCACCACCGCCGGCAGTCGGTGCAACCCGATCGATAACACACTTGTCGATGATCTGTGCTTCCTCTCTTTCCTTTGGACCAACACTGTGCACACTCACACGCACGCACACACACACACACACATACGTCCCACCTTCAGGAAACGCCACTCATTTCCGAGCTTTCTTTCAGGAGACGCCTTCAGGAGAGTTTGAAGGGCGTGTCTACCTCCCTCGCTTCCTCCAGGGTCTCGACATCCCTGGCGACAAAACACCTCCAGGCTAGAAAGAACACCTCCTGACGGGGATCACATCGTCCACTC
>JAXIVD010009401.1:12500-15476 GCA_036785275.1 Cancer borealis | reverse complement strand
ATCAGTGGTTCATTTTTTCCTTCTCCTCCTCTTCCTTCTTCTCGTATGGATGAAATCAATGGCTTGCGTCTCCAACTTTATGACGTATCACCTTCACTTATTTGCCCTGACCAAGGGGTTGAGTAATTTTGAAACTTCTTCACGATGACGACGAGAAGGGAGGTGGAGGAGGAGGTGGGTGAGAAGAAAAAGGGAAGGAGGGAGGAGAAGAGGAAGTCGGAAAGAAAAAGGAGAAGTAAGAGGGGGTTTGGAGGGGAGAGGGAAAGGGGGAGAAAAAAAGGTAGGAGGGAAAATCGAGATGGAAGAGTTGTTTGAGAAAAAATAGTCAAGATAGGGAGAAAAGAAGAGGAAGAAATGTGTTTTGTTGTAAAGTGAGTCTTTGATCGCGGGTTTGAGAAGGAGTGAATGTGTTTGTTGTTGAAAAAAGATTATATATTTTTACTTTACATGTATGTGGATGTATGTGAGTGTGTGGATTGTATTTGTCGTTCCGGGAGCCACGTGATTGAGAAGCAGGAAGTATATCAACATTTTCTCTATATCTTTACTTCTCTCTTTGTGGTGTTAGAGAGTTTGTTTGTGAGACTTTCCTGATGTGCTGCTGGTTGCGGTATATTCGTAGTTGCTGTGATATTACTGGCAGTGGTAATGATGATATTGTTGTGTATCGGTGGTAGGGAAGATAATTTTATAGGATTACATAGAAAGAACATATAACAGGAGACCTATTGGTATATAAAATGAGTATTTGCTGAACTACGTACGACCACTACTAAATTCAATGTGGTGGATCAGAATAGAAACGAGCTAGTTTCCTATGTGTCTATTTTTCCCTCCGGCAACGTGTCGACAGGAAACTGTGAGAAGGGAGCACCATGTACGCACGTTACAGCGCCGTGTCTTGATGTGGTTGGCGGAGTGACAGTAGACACAATACTCAGATATCCTACGACTTCGGATTGGTGGTTAGCGTGTTTGTTATTGCTACAAAATTTTTGATGGGATAAACAGGGTTGTCTATTATTAAGTACCATGCTATAATTTTTTTGTCCGCCTCTATGTAACATCAAAAGTGAAAATGTCTTCCCACCCAGCCTTTGCGCTGCACATATGTATTAAATATGGAGTTGAAAATTGAGATGTCGTCAAATCAAATGTATTAAGATTGAATGCACTTCAAAAACGATACTGATTGAGGCAAACAACTGTTATTTTTGTCTGTAATACAAATAAGAAATTTTTGAAAACCCGATTTTATTTAATTAGATGATTTTTGTGAGGCGACATTAGTGCCAGTTAATCGACAGTTACAAAATTGTTTCTTTAAAGTTTATAAAGAGGTGCAGCGATGTATCATCCGAAAACGTATTTTAATATGAAATGTTTCACTAATTGCAATGCTAAAAAGCTCTGCTGACCCATAGATCTTCTCGAAGCAAAAGCAATTCATTGTAATTAAATGCACGTGCAACTCCCCTCAGGCAAAGAGGACTTGGTGCAGCGTTGACATCAGATGAAAAACTAATTTCTCCTTCAATATAATGAGTTGTTTAACATTTTTTTTCAGCAGGTGTAGAACTAATACTGCAGCAGTTATATGTAATTGTTGTTATTGTTGTAAACGTAGAAATATAAATAATGTAGATAATAAAACACTGTAAAGACTGTAAACCTATTGTATCGTATAGTTTGAAAACATACACTTTCTTTTTCCGTAAACTTCTATCTCACCTTCACCATCCCATCACCTTTATCCTCTCACCCTTCATTCCCAGTCCATTAACCTGGGTGGCGTAGGGAGTGCCAAGTCAGATCTTTTTCCTTTCGCGTCACCTCACACAACCCATGAACTACCTCACCCTCCCACACCCACCCACCTCCTCCCCATGTCTTCCCCATCATTAGTGGGAGTGAATCGTCCCCTCCCTCCCTCTACTACTTCATCTCCGTTCCCTTTTAAGTGACGTCGGACTTGGCCAACCCTTATGCCCTTTCAGCCTGCCATCCATCATGTATTCTCTCTCCCCATCATTAGTTCCCGCATCTGTCCTCGACCCCAACTCTCTCTCTCTCCCATTTTCACTTTAACTCACCCCCTTTTTTTGCGTTATCTTTTCTCCCTCTGTTTTTTTTTATGCCATTCGGTGTGATTTATTTCTGTGTTTTGTTTGTGTTCCTTAATGTGTGTATTTTTGTTTCTTTTAAGCTGGTTTTGTTTTCCTTGTGGCGTAGGATTTGGTGTTATATATATGTTTTTATTATATTTAGTTTTCTTCAGTGGGATTTTATTTTTCAGTATGTAACTGTCATAATATGTTTTTTGTTTTTTTGTGCATTTTATTTATTTTTTTCTTGCCTTTATCCTCCTTTCCTTCTTCCTTTTATCTCTTAAATTAGTCATTCATGAAATTTTCTTTGTTAGCAATAATTCCTCTCACCCTACATTATTCTTTCTTTCATATTTTCCATAATTTTACTATCTCCCTTTAAACTGTCTTCCAGTTTTGTTTTACATCGAGTATTATTTGTTTCAACTCCCACTGGCTTTCTACTCTTCAATTATTACATACACATCCTCTTTTTTTGTCTCCCCCTTGTAGTCTTCTTTAATTCTACTATTGGAACGTCCTTTTGCATGTACTTGATTTTTTGTGTTCTTGATTTCACTTATGCTGCATTGGCGTAGAAAAGCTGTGATTGGTTGGTTCAAAATATCTACACTTTTGTACTCTTATTAACCTTCATGCTGCAGGTAGGAAGTGAACTAGGTGTGATTTATCATGTAATGCTCTTAAAACACACAATACCTATATTTTTCTTTCCTCTTTTCAGTCGTGCTCGCCATAATCCTTCCTTTTTTTGTATATGTGTATGTGTGTGTGTGTGTGCGTGTGTGTGTGTGTGTGTGTGTGTGTGTGTGTGTGTGTGTGTGTGTGTGTGTGTGTGTGTGTGTGTGTGTGTGTGTGTGTGTGTGTG
>JAXIVD010009401.1:7500-10000 GCA_036785275.1 Cancer borealis | reverse complement strand
TGCAGAAGTAAATATACTATAACAAAAATAAGCGAGGAATAATGTAGAGAAAGGAACCTAGAAGCAAAGCAAAGGAGTAAGGGAGAGAAGAGAAGGGGAGGTAGAAAAGGCGGTGCCCTATTGGATTCTTTCCTGCGGGTTCTTCGGGTTAAAATAAGATGAATTTATAGTCTACGTTATCAGAAGGTTCTCTCTTGCGTTCGCGTCTTGAGGGTTCGTAGTGAAGAAAATACTTCGCTGCAAGATGGAGAATACGAACAAAAAATTCAATGCATGTCATCACCATTTCTTTTTCTTTGTGGATTTTTATGTGTACGTTCCTGAGTAGGTGTTTGGGGGGGGGAGGGTGGCAAGGGGAAGGAGGCGAACTAAGGGTTATACAGATGAAAAAATAAGACACGTTGCATGAATGACTGGGTAGGAGGTATCTGTGTGTGTGTGTGTGTGTATGTGTGTGTGTGTGTGTGTGTGTGTGTGTGTGTGTGTGTGTGTGTGTGTGTGTGTGTGTGTGTGTGTGTGTGTGTGTGTGTGTGTGTGTGTGTGTGTGTGTGTGTGTGTGTGTGTGTGTGTGTGTGTGTGTGTGTGTATGTGTGTGTGTGTGTGTGTGTGTGGCAGTGAAGTGTTATTTTTGTTCAATGTAATAAGATTAACATTGATTTTATTCATCCTGTTGTGGTCATTCCAGTTTTGTACTGCTGCTCCGGTTTTATAAGATTGTATCAATGTTTGTTATCCTGCATAAATCTCCAATAATAACTAATATTTCCTTCATATATAATTCTCGCATTATATAATTAATTTACATGGTAAGGGCGACTGTTTCAACTCGTAGTCAACATTCGCTGGCTGTTACGAATATACCATCCTATTGTTGATTATTTAGGAGATTCGTATTTTTTCTATTTCTTTTGTTCCTCCTAACACGGTCCGTCACGTCAGGTTCATGTTAAACTTCCTTTCCTGCCTCCATGTTCTTTTTATCAACGTGTTTGTTTTATTTCCACAAACACGTCAGTTAATCCTCCACATTTCTTTATTCATCACCATGACTTACCATTTTCCGCCACACATTTAACTATTTCATCGCTACACACTTCACCATTTGTGCTTCATGACCTTTGCACTTTCTTTCTCGTGTCCCTCATGTGCCTTCTCACCTCAGGGTATTTGCACACATGCTGCTTCGTTTAACATAATTCCCCACTACTACTACAACTTCTACTTCTCCTGCTACTTTTATTGTTAGTATGACTTCAACTACTACCACTACCACTACTACTACTACTACTACTACTACTACTACTACTACTAATAATAATAATAATAATAATAATAATAATAATAATAATAATATTAATAATAATAACAATAATAATAATAATAATAATAATAATAAAAACAATAATGCTGCTGCTGCTACTACTGTAAGTGTTTCTACTACTGTAATTATTGAAGCTGCTCTACCGCTTGTGTTTGTCTCCCTGTTAGACTTGAATTAGTACAGCGTCCTTGGAACATTTTTGTTTGATGTAGCTGAATATTCTTTCTTTACTAAAAATCACGTTGATTCTTGTAATTTGTGGGTTTTTTCAGTGCACGGAAAATCGTAATGTTAATGTATTAATGTTGTACAGGCTTTGATTTGAAATTCAAACTGACATTTAATGACCGGATTGTTTGATGATATCGACAAAGCGTACTTACTGCATGATAAAAAGCGGGAATGAGAAAATTTAATTATACAATTGGCTTATTGCAGTGAATCTGAACATGTCTGACATGGAATTTCATCTCCAATGTAGTAATATTCTCATGTTACGCCATAGCGATGTTATATTGAGTGATAATCAAAGTGTGTGTAACTCTGAGGAGGAGGGATGCAAAGGTGACATAATGATTAGCTGGAAGTGTGTTTCCTGATTCCTAAATGAGAATTTATGTTATATTCATTGCGTTTATACCGTTTGGAGTTCTAATTAGCAAGTTGAAGTTGAACTGTGATTAAGAAGGGTCAGCACAAAGCATGGATGAGCGTTATTTCGTACACTACTGAGTGAAGGTTTGCGTCTGGCCAAGGACTGACAATAATATACGGAAACAAACAGGCCACGTTCGTATTGGCGGGAATGAAGGGCGAAAACAGAACGCAGAGCTAATCATTATTTATTGTTTGCTCCAGATAGGAAAATGACTACTATTTATAGGAGTGTTGTTGTTATTATTATTGTTTTTGTTTGTTTGTTGTATTGATTATGATGATTATAGATTTTGTAATGATAATAATGATAATGATAATAATAATTAATAGTCATATCAATAGTAATATGATTATGAATAATCAATATTATCAATATTATTATTATTATTATTTTTATTGATTGTATCATTATTAGAAAAGTAAGAATTACTTAAGCAGGAATAATAAATAGTGACAATACTACATATAACAAAACCTAATCAAAATAAGTGCACCTTAACTTCAAAAATCTTATTATTTACC
>JAXIVD010009401.1:0-2500 GCA_036785275.1 Cancer borealis | reverse complement strand
GTTATCGGACAGTCACGTATTCTCTAGTAATTAAAACTTTTTAATACCATGCACAAATATTTCATAAAGGATAAATATCAAGAAAAATGCAAAAACGTTACCGGTATTCTGATTTTGAAATTAATTGAATAGATAATTAGAAACATCAATTCTTTTTTTTAAACAAATGAACATTAATTTGCCTTTTCACATAATACAATACAAGAATATACATATATACTATGAATTTAAACAACTTTATAAATTGTGCGTTGGGGAAGCAGTTATGATAATCTGATTTAATCTCTTTTTACAGGATTATGAGTTTTCATGGAATTGTGATGATGTACTCCTGGCTTGTCACGTCACCTGCTGGATATGTGTCTGGACATAGAAAATAGGTGAGATTATTTGTTTTTGTTATTCTTTTCAGGGTTGAATATAGCGTGTTCAGTTTATTCCTACAATTATAAGTCGTAAAGCAGAACGTATAGACAGGAAACGTATTTACAGTGGAAAGAAAGTATAAAAAGTGTATTACTCCGCGGTCAATCTTTCCACATGAATCCTGACCATCCTGACGTTTCAGTCCACTCGGGGCAATGTGACAGTCCAGCCACGAGCCACCCACTACCTGTATAGGACACGTAATGGCGGAAGGATCTTTTGTTTACGTCATTCATTATAATGGTGTCCTCCTCCAAGCAAAGGAATGTTTTGTTATATTTTTATACATTTGCTTTTTGTCATTATTATTTCGTGAGATCCTTTTTTGCGTATCTACGAACGAAGATTAAATTTTCCTTCTCGTCTGTCACAGTCCTGGTGGTGGTGGTGGTGGTGGTGGTGGTGGTGGTGGTGGTGGTGGTGGTGGTGGTGGTGGTGGTTGTTATGGTGGTGGTGGTGGTGGTGGCTGTGGTGGTGGTAGTCTCAATAGAAAGTGTGTATAAAAGGAGTAAGGTGCAGCGCCTCCACGTTCCCTGCTGCTCTTCGCGTGATGTGCCGTCATTTAGTAGCCACAATTTTATTTTATGGTTATTAGTAACGTATGAAAATAATTTCTTTACAGAAAGTATATTTAAATTTACAGCTTATTAGACTTGAACCATCATCACTATCGTTATAACATTTCGCATGTGTTACAGTGTCTCCTTTTAATCAATGTTTTCGGGCTATAAATATCTTCGTTTTATCGGTTGTCTTATTTATATACGTATTTGTCTTCGAAACTTAATGAAAAATAGATTTATATTTTTTACTTTGGCAGAGCAACACAAGACACGCGGTCATTAGAGCTAAATCTTGCCCTCACAAACTCATCCTCTGCCCCACCAAGGTCTCTGTTTTGGAAAGAACATCGATATTTAAAAGATAGTTTTCCCCTAAGAAATAGGACTAATAAATGCTTTAACGAAAAATGACTGTGTTATCGTGACCATTAAAAGCACTTTACTACCTCTTCTTGAGTGACAGTTCAGCTCGAAATTCGTGATAACGAAAAAGAAGCTTATTTTGCCTTCCTTGCAAGAGACATGCCAGTATATTATAAGCCACTCAAGCCTAATTCATCTCACACAAACTACATTTTCCTTATATAAATGATAGGCTTTACAAATCCTTTATATGTACGTGTGCCAAGAGGAAGAACATTAGTATAACAGTTGGTGACACATATGCAATCATCATCACGGTGTTCTCAATTACACTCTAACTGTGTATGTCGTAGTCATGTCGTGCTGCCAACGTGACTGTCTCAACATCACCTTGTAATCGCTACTGTAATACTGCGGCAATTACTGCAAGACATCGCTGGCGCATCCGTGACGTGATGGGCATTGCAATCAGTATCATTACCAGAGCGATGATGGCGGTAGTGTTTACATCGTCACGTCCACAGCTGCGAATTACTGTGACTTCGTGTAAGAGGCACGTACTTAACACCCTGCTGGGAACACTCAGCTCAGCACGCGTGTTGGCACTTATCGGGCGTGGGGAGGACGTGCGATTTCCTCTCCTCCCTTTACTACACTTCGATCCCTCGGCTGTGGGTCCTGCGGCTGCCAGTCATTGTCTCTATTTCACGACCTCTGTCCCTTCGTGGTCAACAGGGAGGCTAGAGAGAAAATGTTGTGCTGTACCGTGACGAAAACGTGGAATGTGACGGTATAACTAGCATGAACTACTGAGCCACATACGTTTAAATGATAAGTATATTTCTACTTTGCCTATCAATCAAAAGAGAAAAAGATATCACACTCACTTTCTTTTCTATCGTTCTACTTAACCTTCGTTTTAATTACTCCTTAACCCACTGGTCGCCCTTCATGGCTCCCTCTCCCTCCGTCGCTTGGTAGGGCGTTTCTTTTCGTTATAAAGGCGACCAGACAAACCGACACTCAAGGTCGCTGCAGCTCCAACGCCGACCTTCACTCATCCAATAACACGCTTCGCCGCCATCATGCCTTCAGGAGGGTCAACGCCCCCCCCTCCCCCAGCCACTTTACGACCCATCTTGGTGACA
>JAXIVD010009400.1:5000-10000 GCA_036785275.1 Cancer borealis | reverse complement strand
CGGGGAAGATCGTGGGCGGCGTATGTTCCCTTTCGGGCGTGCTTGTGATCGCTCTGCCCGTGCCTGTCATCGTGTCCAACTTCTCCAGGATTTACCACCAGAACCAGCGAGCCGACAAGAGAAAAGCACAAAAGGTAAAGCGACTAGAGTTTCTTCCTATATACTTCTCTCTCTTTCCCTCCCTCCCTCTCGTGGCGTCTTTCTCTCTCCCTTCCTCCCTCCATTTTTTATATTCCTTGTAAATAAAAAAAAAACACCTCTCCATTTTCTGTGATTTATATTGTTCCTCATTTTTTTCTTTCTTTCTTTCTTCGTCTCTCTTTTTCTTTTTCTCTGTTTTTTTTCTTCCGTTCTCGCTTCTCTCGGTCTCGTGCTTTCCCTGTGGATTAAGTTTCTTGTGTGTCGTCGTCATCGTCACTTACTTTATATTTATGACTTATTTTCAGGTCTCCTCCGTTGGATCATCGGGATTTATTTTCGATATTACTGGGAAGTCATCTATTACTGTCTTCTATATTTCTTGTGTTTTTTTTTTCTTTTCATATATATTTCTTGATTTCTTTTCCCTGATGTTTTAATCCAGGTAATTTCAGGTATCAACTATATCTCCTGAGCTGATGAAGCAGATTCCTATTCGGCTTCAAGACTCAAGGTTGATTTCTCAGAAGATACTTTCGAATAGCTATGATCTGTCCTCTCTTTGGGACTTTTACATGTTCTGTCTCTCCTTCCACTTAATGATTCTTACACTCTGGACTGGCGCTGCAGACTGGAGGTGAGTTGAGATGGTCACCCGTCAGCTGGGGAGAGTCTCAGTCATGGGAGTGAGTGTCAGCGGAAGAAAAAGTGTCAGGACGGTGTTTGTGATACTATAGATAGAGGTTATTCGCTTCCACTATGTTGTGTGCCTCGTGGCGTGTCGCAAAGCGTGTGTGTGTTCGTTCAGGAGGGATAATAATGGTCGGCTTTAGGACAGTCATTCTGGTTAGAGAGCGAAGGTCCAGCGCACGTCAACAGTCTATGCTGACAATACCTTACATACTGATTCTAGGAAATGTGTTTCTATATTAAAAACCTGCCTTGGTTTACCACTGGTCATAACTCCGCGGTCATTCGTGACGCGAGACAATGATGCATATTAAAATGTGTTTTTTTTATAACACTGCACGTATGACCCGGCTGCTGTCAACGGCAATTCGAGGCTGAAGTGACGCAGCTGTGTGACACGACCCCGCGGGGCTGCCAGTACACCGGGTTGCGTGAGGGGGAAAGGCTTTAGCTGGACGTCACTGCTTTGCACCAGAACACCCTTTACACACCTCCAAACCTGCACGCTATCCCACCCAACACTCGCCTTTTACACCACTCACGCCCACGCCCCTCGCATGTTCTCTGCATTACCACGCCCTCGATCCAGCAGCTGCCGCCCCTCACTCCTGTACCGGTGAGCCTCGCGTGTTGCCAGTATTGGGTTTACAGTCGTGTTTGACAGCGTGCAGCACGTAGTCGTAGAGGATCATGACGCTCCCTAATCCTCACTGATTCAAGCAAGAACGTGATATATAGACAGATTCCAGGGACGAGGAACAGAGCAATTGGCACCACACAATCTCTGTCCTTGAACCCCTGAAGTGAGTCATGGCCGCTGTGCACGTCTCAGTGGCCTTGTGTCAGCGCGAGGCAGTGTTGTGTATGGGATTGGGACACGTGATTCCATTCTCTTGTTCACTTTCATATTTTTTCTATATCTCACTTTTGAATACACGATGATAAATAAGTGGATTCGCATGTGTTTCCTTCTTCTTTATCTATAAATAAATAAATAAATAAATGAATAAATTAATAAAATTATAAATAAATAAGTAAATAAATAAATAATCCTGTGTTTCTTTGTGCGTCGTTTTCACTTTAACAATGTCTGTAACATCTAAACAGCACACTAATGTACATAACATGTGTACATATGTTTGTATATAAATTCTAACACATATTCTTTTTTATACAAAGGCTGAAATAATCTTCGTCTTCATGCATGGACACATAAACTTGATCTTTACTTTTGATAATCGTGACGCCTCTGTGCGACAACACGAGTTAATGTAACGATAAACAAAAGGATATCGCGGAGAAAAGACGCCAGGCTTTGTGTGTGTGTGTGTGTGTGTGTGTGTGTGTGTGTGTGTGTGTGTGTGTGTGTGTGTGTGTGTGTGTGTGTGCGTGTGCGTGTGTGTGTGTGTGTGTGTGTGTGTGTGTGTGTGATAGGGTGTACCTTTCGTCGGTAGCCTGCTGGTGGTGTTGAGGTTGGTGTGGTATAGTCTTGTCTCACACACAGACTGGTGGCTCTCCCGGCTGTCTTTCTCTGGTTCGAGGAGAAGGGGAGGAGGGAAGCGAGGGTTTTACACAATAACTTACTGAACATTTCTTTTTCTAATATCTCTGACTTTTTTTAACTTAATATATAATGCTGCCTTTCTTTGTGATCATTTCTAGCTCCCATTACAGGTTTCACAGACTTATTCAAAAGTAGCTGTTTCTGTAACAATCAATAATTTTGAGACGATAAACTTGATGTCAGAATTATTAGCAAATATTAAACCTTTTACTTCTGTGACTTAGAAAGACTTGGAACAACTCTCTTGGTGATCTTCTATACTCTTTACAACACACACAGTATTCCTATCCATGCTTGCTGTTGTTCCTACTAATGTTAGACGCATTCTATTAGGATGCGTTGCCCTCCCTGTAGCCCCTGGTCCTTAGAGTGTATCATATTACTAGTGTGCGTGTGTGTCCCTACCTCCCTCGCGGCCCTGCCTACCCTCTCACAACACTGACAACACTCAACCTTTCTTTCCCAGCGTGCACTGCTGAAGCGAGAGGAGCAACAGGCGAGTTTAGTTTCTTATGGGAAAAAAAGTGATGGAGAAGGAGGAGTAGATAAGATATATGTATAGAAAAAGAGAGAGAGAGAGAAAAATAATGTAGTCAAGAGTTGGACATGACTGGCCTCGACACACATACACACTCACCCGCTGCACCACTCTCTCTCTCCCCTTCACGGCCGCTGCTCAACTACTAATAGACATTAGTCTGCTTTATGTGAATGGGAATGCGTGTGAAAGTTGCTACTAGGACTTGCTACGTACGAGTTGACGTTTTCTGGTCTCAGTAAGGTGGCAGCTCACTACAGTACTGCTGCAGCTGCTGACTTGACAGCTTACATCACCTAATTCGCCTGCTACTGTCTCATATTTTCAGCATCTTCGTCTAGCTTATTCTTAATCCTTCCTGTGACAAGAATCACAACCCTACTCGAGGGTTACCATGCCATGGTGCTCTGTAACAACCATTTTGATATAATGTTCCTTCCCAGTGTCATATTCTAATACATGTTTTGCTTGCCCACCACTGCAGAAGGCCCGCCTAGCACGCATCAGGATCGCCAAGGCGTCTTCTGGCGCGGCGTTCGTGACCAAAAAGAAGGCGGCTGAGGCGCGGCTGGCGGCCCAGGAGAGCGGCCTCGAAATGGACGAGTTCAACAAGGAGGAGGACATCTTCGAGATGCAGCATCATCACCTGCTGCGCTGCCTCGAGAAGACAACGGTCAGTTTGCGACTAACACATGTTGGGTCGCTGCCCTACATGGTCCTTAAATTAACACGGTGACCAAAATTTTTTTTTCCCTAACTTGAGTCTCAGGTGAAGGAGATAAATTGGCGTTATCTGTATTGTGAACATGCAGTGAATCAGAAGCGGAGGGAAGGTAAGTGTTAAGCAATGCATACACAAGAAGAGGAGCGGCAGGTGTGTGTGACTCGCATGCTAACACACTTGGTTCACATTCTACAAATAACAATGTATCGCCAGTGTAGAAATACGTGACTTGTCTGTTTCTATTTCATATTTTGTGAGTATGTCTCCCCAAGAACGCTGGAATTATTTTCTGTTGTGACTTCTACTTGTTACTCCAAGGACGTTTGTGTCATTATTATTATTATGCCTGGAAGATATAAGATGGTCGGTCATGTTCCGTCTTTGTCTTAGTGAGTCTTATGTCTAAAGGAACGTCGAGGATAGAGGAAACTTTGTGGTATAATGTCATCCACTTTCTACTCAATCTCTCTCTCTCTCTCTCTCTCTCTCTCTCTCTCTCTCTCTCTCTCTCTCTCTCTCTCTCTCTCTCTCTCTCTCTCTCTCTCTCTCTCTCTCTCTCTCTCTCTCTCTCTCTCTCTCTCTCTCTCTCTCTCTCTCTCTCTCTCTCTCTCTCTCTCTCTCTCTCTCTCTCTCTCTCTTCCCTCATCACTCAACCGCTTCTTCTTCTTGTAAACTTCTCCCTTCCTTCTCCTTCCCTCCCTCCTCTCCCTCTCCCCCGCCCCGCCCCGCCCCGCCCCGCCCCGCCTCGCTCCGTCCTAAGATCAATGTTTATAGTTTAACTCATCGCTTGAGTGAAGTCTTTACGAGAGACACATTTGTCACTCCCTCTCGCCCACTCCCTCCCACCTTCCTTCCTTCTTTTCTTTTTCTGACTCTCCATCCCTCCTTCCTTTCTCTCCCTCCTCTCCCTCCCTCCTTCTCTGCCTACTGCTTCGTAATTACCGTTGAACTGCGTTTCTCTAAGGTTAATGAGCTTTGGTGTCTCTAGTTATACTCTAATCATCACGGGTCCAGCATTCACGAGTGTGTGAGAACATAATGAAGGAGCCGCCTTACCGCCCTTCTCTTTACCCTTCCCCTTCCCTTCTCCTCCACCGGGAACCTACTGACAGCGGCTGGAGAAATTACATCAATTAAACAGAATATTAACGACTTAATGACGATCTCTGCAACGCTGACAAGCTGCTGTCACGTCATTCACTCTTTTCCTTCCTCACGTACTTTCTCCTTTTTTTCCCTTCCTTCACTTCTATCTTCTCTCATCCTTCTTTTTATTTATACGATGAGGGAGAAATATCACATTAACGGTTATGGTTTGGTTTCGTGATTGCCAAACATGCTCATAT
>JAXIVD010009399.1:12500-15479 GCA_036785275.1 Cancer borealis | reverse complement strand
CACTTACTCACCCACTCACTCAGATGGTGGTGAGTTACATAAAGGTAGACGTGCAGGTGTTAACTCTTACCTGTGTGGAGGAGGTAGTCTGACTGTCTCTGTATGTCTGTTCCAAGCACACCTGTAGCGCACCTGTGGATGAGCATATACACACACACACACACACACACACACACACACACACACACACTACACACACACACTCTCTCTCTCTCTCTCTCTCTCTCTTCTCTCTCTCTCTCTCCTCGTCTCTCTCTTCCTCTCTCTCTCTCTCTCCGTCTCTCGTCTTCTCCTCGTCTCTCTTCGCTTCGTCTCTCGTCCGTCTCTCTCTCTCTCCTTCTCTCGTCTCTCTCTCCTCTCTCGTCTCTCTCTCCTTCCTCTCTCTCTCTCGTCTCGTCTTCAGCCAAACACAGCTGTATGCAAACTCCTCCTCCTCCTCCTTTGTCCAGCTTCCCCTCTCTCCCCTCTTCCCTTAATCCTCCTTTCCCTCCGTTTCGTATTGTGTTGGAGGGAGGGAAGAGGGGAAGTATGGGAGGGAATAAATCTCTTGTGGATGTGTCCCCCTCGGCTCATTTCCCCTTCCATAATGCTGCTGCTCCTGCCTTCCCTCCTCCTCCTCCCTCCCTCACTCCTCCCTCCTCCTCCTCCTCCTCCTCCTCCTCCTCCACCCTCTCCTCCCTTTAACGAAGCGACGCGTTGCCCGATTGTTAGTGCCGCATTTAATTGTGAGAGAGAGAGAGAGAGAGAAGAGAGAGAGAGAGGAGAGAGAGAGAGAGAAGATGAGAGGAGACGAGAGAGAGAGGAGAGAGAGATTGTGTGTTGTGTGTGTGTGTGTGGTAAGATGTTTCCCAGCCTCACCCTCACTTCAGCAACCAACTCCCCCCAATCTCCCTTCCCCCTCACGCATCTCGCCACCCTAGTTTTATCGATCTGACCGTATATTCTCTCTCTCTCTCCTCTGTCCTTCTTCCCTCCCCTCATCTTCCTCTCTCTCCTCCTCTCTCTCTCTCTCTCTCTCTCTCTCTCTCTCTCTCTCTCTCTCTCTCTCATTGTTTGATGGATTAATTTTCTGCACTAACAGCTTAATAGGTTGAGTTATGGAGGTGGAGGAGGTAAGGACCAATGAGTTGTTAGGACAGTTACGTATCATCCTCAAGACTGTGAAGCTACCGTGAGTTCATTCATACATACATATATACATACATACATAAATATACACTAAGAAAACATTGTGATAGTAAAAAACAAAAAACAAAAACAATGGGTGTGGTAATATAAGTAGATGGAATGTGCTCATGTTTTTCTTTCTCTTTTTTTATCTCGTCTGTGTCATACATGAACCTAAAACGAAAGGCTTGCTAGAAATTTACACACACACACACACAACACAGACACACACACACACACACACACACACACACACCACACACACACACACACACACACACACAGTAGAGTTCTAAAGAAAGTTAGTTTATCTCCTCAGTTGTCTTGCTACTCTTTCTCTCCTTGATGTCTCTTAGGTATTTTCACTCCGAGTAAGACAATGTACCAGTGAAGGAGGGAGGTGAAGGGGTGAAGATAGCTACTCTCTCGCTATCTATTCCATTAGTATGATGGACACAAGAGGGCACCAGAGTCTAAGTAGAAAGTCTTGTTCTTGTGCAGCGGAACCGTGGAATGAGGAAGGTATGCGCAGCTGGCAGGTTCAGAAGAGCATGAACCTTGAAAATACAAAGTAGCGGTAGAGGAAAGCAAGAGGAAAAACATCATTGTGGTAAGTGAACAGTTAGCTCTTTAGCGAAATAAATTAGACATGGATTGCATACTTATGATTTGTATGTATGAAGCTTTATTAACTTTATGTGAATGTCGTTGTGGTCAATAAAATCATCTATCTAGGTATGTGTTGAGGGTGGGGATAGGTATGGGAAGTTGATGGATATGGTAGAGAACGCCTAACTTAACGGATACGAGATAAGATAAGACCTTTACAGTTATGTTTTGTAGTAAAGAGCAGAGTACTTGATGCTGAGTGGGACGGGAGTTGATTAAGTGTTAAGTGTTGCTGTTATTAAAGAGGTAATGGTTGTGTGTGGTTGTTAGTTAAGGGATTAAACACCATGAGGATTCTCCGTTCCATTAATAGAGAAGAGGAAGGATGCAAGTTAAAACGTGTTCAGTAATTCTTCGGGAAAGGATGATTTACCACGTGAAGCTGAGAATGTTGACTCATGATAATTAGAGATAGTTCACAAGTCTTAGGAACTCTACCTCTATTTGTTTTAAAGAAATAGATGGCTTAAAAGGAAACTAAAGAAGAAAAAAAAGCTTGAGGTGGACGAGAATAGAATCTGTTGAACGGTGGTTTGGAAAGTAAATATTTATGCCACAACCTTGTGAAAAAGCTTTTATCGTATCCAGGACAATTGTAAAGGTTTCTGGGAGAGGGGTTATCAAGATGCAGTGTGTCGACCTTTCGAATCCCTGGTGGCAACTGAGAGAAGGTTGTGAAATGGTGGAGAGATGCCGGACAAACTTTATGTTGAAAGGACCTGGAAAAAACATTCATCCCGGTACCTTCAATGGGCAGGACGCGCCGATAACAGCAACACCTTGTAATACAGGTCACGGAGAGGGAAGAGGAGGAGGAAGGAGATGCGTCAAGTTTGGGTGATCGCGCGTCGCTAAGAGATTGAAAGTTAGTCAATCCGTGATGGAGGCCAGATGAGAGAGAGAGAGAGAGAGAGAGAGAGAGAGAGAGAGAGAGAGAGAGAGAGAGAGAGAGAGAGAGAGAGAGAGAGAGAGACAGAGAGAGAGAGAGAGAGAGAGAGAGAGAGAGAGAGAGAGAGAGAGAGAACAGTAGAGCGGGTATATAACTACATTTCGTTGTTTTTTATGTCTAATCTTAACAAGACATCACAATTATAATTCCTGGTTCCCCGCTACACATGTGATTGCCGACTGACTGGCTTGGAC
>JAXIVD010009399.1:0-10000 GCA_036785275.1 Cancer borealis | reverse complement strand
ACTACCTGAGACCAATAGGACCTTGCTGGTGAGGCTATTAAGGGCGACGTACGAGTGCATACTCTTGCAGGTTGGATAAAGGAGGTAGTCAATCATGTAGCAGAGGAGATGATCCTTGACGTGCCTCTACAGTGCTTGGGGATTTCCAAACGGCAATACAGAAGAGGCCTCGGCATCCAGTCACTCGGCAATTACCTCTAAGCACCGGACCGAGACAGTGTTTCGCGGTATTGCATCCTGGGACGGACTTGTCTTCATCCGCCTTGTGGGTGTCACTTCCAGCATAATAATCACGTCCGTCCAAAGTTGAGGACTTGTTGGGAGAGCAATAACTTCCCTCCTCGACGTTGCCTTGCAGGAAATCCCTCACGTCGTCAGCAGCACCGGGATCAACGCTAAGCTTCGGCTGAGGAACGAACCTGCAGCTCATCTTGTCGACCTTCTTTGAACACTCTGAAGGGGATACAGACATCTACTTTATTATATGGTGACTTAAACTGCGCCGCGTAATGAGTTATCATTAGTTGTGAGTGTACTATTATTATGTGTTTTTTAATTTATTTTTTTTAAATTTATTTGTTTATTCATTTATTTATTTTTAATTTCTTATTTATTTATTTATTTATTTATTTGTGTGTGTGTGTGTGTGTGTGTGTGTGTGTGTGTGTGTGTGTGTGTGTGTGTGTGTGTGTGTGTGTGTGTGTGACCGCAGTCTCCTGTGTGCGTGACTACCAGCTTTGATGCACTGTTGTCTTGCCTTGAGATCCCTGACTCTCCCTTCACAGCCACGTTTATTTAACATCGATACACGTTCCATAACTCATAGTTCAGTCTTGTAATTATACTCACTACTTTATACGTAGCAGTTTTTAATTCCAGCTGTCACGTTTTCTTTTCATCTTTGTTAATATTGTCTTGTAAGAATACATACATACATACGGATATACCTGATCAATACTGTAATGACAAGATCTGAACCTGTCTTACGTAGTCGTTTCGTCCACAAATTTACTCGAGATTCTTATGTTTAAATGATGAAAGTAAGTATATAGTATACAACACAGCATCTGAAGGATCACTAGCATCACATATTCCTATATATCTGTGTTGAATGTAGATATATAATATACAATAGTGGTCCAAAAATAACACCTTAAGGAACTCCACTTTATTACTTGCTTGTTACCGTATTATATGTAGCTCCTACTCACCTAACTAACTATACCTTACTAACTATCTATCCTTTGTTTCCTGCCCGTCACCCAAGCCTCACGCTATCAGAATAAGCTGCTGACACACTCTTATCCTCATTGTTGACAGCCTTTCCTTAAGCTTGTTTGGCATTACACTCCGCTACTCTGATACACGTTATTATGTTGTTGCTATCACATGGTTATTACGTGTAGTGGGATGATTATAATTATATAAACTTATGAACTCACAACGCATCCACCTGCCTATGTTTTTTTGTTTTTTCTCCATTTATTTGTTTGTTCATCTCAGTCGCTTGTCATGTTGCTGGAACCACCTATTGTATATTTAGTTTGGCAAGTACTGGGTCTGCCGCTTCTCTCACTCAGGGTTATACAAGAACCAAACGTTCTTGCAGACGAATGATGCTCAAAGTGGTACTGTCAGCATCTCTTGCGTGCCCTTCATGGCTTCGCTTCATCCCTCCTTGAAAGTCTCTTAGTCTTAGTTGCCCTGGCCACCTTCTGCTGCTCAGTGTACGTGATTACGGTCGTGACAGTCACCTAGTCCTGCCATCACTTGTCCGCTGCTGTGCTGGCTCCCTCACCGCGCCCTTTACTTCATGATATCCAGCTTGACATGGAGTGTCTGCACCTCCCTGATCCTCTTGGCCTCCTCAGCACACAGTGGAGTGGCTGTTGGCGGCCTGGACATGGCGGTGCTGAGGTATGAAGGTGCAGTGCTGACAGCATGGATGGGCCAGTGTGAAGTGACGGCCAGCACTTGACGTGGTGCTGTTCAGGTGCTGTAGAGATAGAGAGGCCTGGGTTGTGCTGCCTAGATCAGGAATACTAGTGATTGGAAGGACCACCAGGGGTTGTGAAGCGCGTCCCTGCAGTTTCCACCACTGGCCCGGTGATGTGCCCCGCCAGTGGTGGTCACTAGAACCATCTCCCGTCAATCGCTCAGGGTAAATATTGGACAGCAATCAGTATCATGCTACTGAGAAATGGTTCATCGCTCACTCGTTGTGTGTGTGTGTGTGTGTGTGTGTGTGTGTGTGTGTGTGTGGTCCATGACTACACACGTGTACACAGCCATGTATATATGTGCGTTGCGTCTTCGTTTCGTACAGACCACTGACCTTCGTGAACCTAACTGGATTCCTTCCTTACCGTCAGAAGGTGTGTGTGTGTGTGTGTGTGTGTGTGTGTGTGTGTGTGTGTGTGTGTGTGTTGTTATTATTATTATTATTATCATTATTATTATTATTATTATTACTAGTAGAAGTAGTAGTAGTGGTATACTATATAGACTAAACTGTACCATCCGGTGTAGTACAGTTTAGGCCTTAAGCTATTGGAATGATGGTGATGATGATGATGATGAGTAATGACGCCGGGGATGGTGTCGCGATGATACGGTACATTGTAATCATTGTGTGGTGGTAATGGTGTTAGAATGATGATGCGGTGGTGGTGAGGATGATACTACAGTGGTGGTAGTGGTGGTGAGGATGATACTGGTGAGGATGATACTACAGTGGTGGTGGTGGTGGTGAGGATGATACTACAGTGGTGGTGGTGGTGGTGAGGATGATACTACAGTGGTGGTGGTGGTGGTGAGGATGATACTACAGTGGTAGCGGTGGTGGTGGTGGTGGTTGCATCACACAACAAAAGGTCAGCGTATGACATTACAACAAGAATTCACAACTTCGACTTCCTCATTTTCTTTCCTCAAACTTGTGTGTGTGTGTGTGTGTATGTGTATGTGTATGTGTGTGTGTGTGTGTGTGTGTGTGTGTGTGTGTGTGTGTGTGTGTGTGTGTGTGTGTGTGTGTGTGTGTGTGTGTGTATCCTTCAAAAATACAAATGCCTCGTACAATTTTAAACCGACTTTCCCATTTAACTTTAGCATCAATCCTCTTGTGTATCTTTGTTTTGTGATTGTTTTCTTCAACCATTTTCTTTATTTACAATTGCATTTATATTACAAAGAAAAAACAATACTGCTTCGTCTTACTATACTTTTTGAGTGTGACAAGACTTATATATCCATTCATTGAGAGAGAGAGAGAGAGAGAGAGAGAGAGAGAGAGAGAGAGAGAGAGAGAGAGAGAGAGAGAGAGAGAGAGAGAGAATGTATGTATGTATGTATGACTTGTTGTAAAGGTGAATTTAAACATGATTGTGTGCCATTGTAAGCACGGCTGAAACTTGCTGATACCTGGTGTGTGTGTGTGTGTGTGTGTGTGTGTGTGTGTGTGTGTGTGTGTGTGTGTGTATGTGTGTGTGTGTGTGTGTGTTGTGGATGAAGTGGTGGAGACAGTGAATGGAGTGGAGAAGTTAGGGAAGTCCTGGGGTGGAGGGAGTGAAGGGGATATGGGTGATGGGTGGTGGTGGTGGAGAGAGTGGAGGACTAATTGAGTAAGTGATGGAAGGCAGAGTGGTGGTGGTGGGCTTCAGAGATTGACTGTGGAGGAAGATAAACACGACCACCACTGTATGTTATCGTGTGTGTGTGTGTGTTGGGCGATGGGCGGGCGGGCGGTATAGATCGGTGTGTGTGTGTGTGTGTGTGTGTGTGTGTGTGTGTGTGTGTGTGTGTGTGTGTGTGTGTGTGTGTGTGTGTGTGTGAGAGGGCGTGATAGAAGCTAGTGGTAGTGGTGATGGTGATGGTGGTGGTAGGGAACAGAAGGCCGCCTTTAGGATGGGTAGGTCTGCTCGGCGCCCTCTCCTCCTCCTCCTCCTCCTCCTCCTCCTCCTCCTCCTCCTCCTCCTCCTCCTCCTCCTCCTCCTCCTCCTCCTCCTCTGCCCCCAAGCTACTATCTCAGCACACACCACCACCACCACCACAGTTCCTCTCGTGAAGTCTTACTGAAGCAAAGTCCTATTCCTCCTCCTTTTTTTCTTTTTTTCCTCCATGTCGTAAATTATCTCCAAACGTTTTTCCTTCCTCTTGATTTCCTCTCTTCCCATATCCATTTGCATCTCCTCCTCCTCCTCTTCTTCTGTCTCCCTCTTTCCTCTCCTCTTTTTTCTCCCTTCCTTCCTCCTTCCCTCCCATTCAGGACATAACACGTGCCGCCTCTTACGGTAGCTGGGAAGAGGAGGAGGAGGAAGAAGAGAAGGAGGAGGAAAGCAGGAGATAAATGGAAGGACACATACACCTCAAACTCTCTCTCTCTCTCTCTCTCTCTCTCTCTCTCTCTCTCTCTCTCTCTCTCTCTCTCTCTCTCTCTCTCTCTCTCTCTCTCTCTCTCTCTCTCTCTCTCTCTCTAATGGGCCACCAGGAGTACTGCTAATGGTCACAACGAGAGAGAGAGAGAGAGAGAGAGAGAGAGAGAGAGAGAGAGAGAGAGAGAGAGAGAGAGAGGAGAGGGAGAGAGAGAGAGTTCAATTCAATTCAATTCAATTCAATTTATTTCCACAGGGTAGTGGTTGTTATATACATATTAAGTCAACTATATACAATACATAAAAAACTAATACTAATACTAATAATTAAAAGTAAGCCTAAATTTAATAATTATTTACAGATGTGAGGGATTTACACTGTTGCACTGTGGCTATTAAAGAATTTGATAAGATTGGTTTTGAAATTACACAGTGTTGTAGAATGTTTGACTTGATTTGGCAGATCATTCCACAGTGTTGGACCCAAAACCTCTAGTGATCTGGCCCCTGTATCTGTCTTGAAGCGCGGTACATAGAGCATGTTTTCCTGTCTTGTGTTTCCACGTCCTACTCTTACATCACGAACCTTATCAACGTTACACAGCCATTCAGGGTATTCATTATTTAGGCTTTTATATATGTGTATTAATACCTCAAATTTATGTTTATTTTCTATCTTAAGCCACTTCAGTTCATCATAAGCTGGAGACACATGATCGTATTTTCTGAGCCCGCCCACAGCGACACGGGCGGCAAAGTTTTGGAGTTTCTGGACTTTAGCTTTTTGTGATTTTGTCGTTGTACCCCAAATCTTTATACAATAGTTGATTATGCTTAAAACTAGTGATTCTATACAAATTTTTCTAGCTGTTTTATTTAATAATCCGCTTACTCTATTTACATATATGTGTGCCCATTACTTTTTTATTTAATTCTTTTATATGTGTGTCGAAATTCATACATTGATCTAAATGAAAGCCTAAATTTTTTACATGTTTGCTTGGAGTTATAGTGGTGTTATTCATACTTATAACAATGTTATTGGGGATCCTTGATATTAACTGGCTGTTTCCTATAAAAATACATTGGGTTTTCTTAATGTTAAGTAATAAACCATTTCTTAGAAAATAATTATGGATAGCTAGGAAAGATGTTTCTGTCTTGGTAATAAGTATTTCCATATTGCTTAGACAGTCAGCATGAAGAAACTGAGTGTCGTCAGCGTACTGGACTACTGTACCATCCACTAGGTGGTCCCCAAGATCATTCACATAGATAGTAAATAAAATGGGACCGAGGATGGAGCCTTGTGGAACACCATAAGTGATTGTTTCCTCAGATGACATAGTATCATTAAGTTTTACACATTGTCTCCTATCTCTTAAATAATCGTTCATCCAGAATGAGCTTATCCCTAGAGCATTACATTTGCGTAGTAATATTGAGTGACTGACACTATCGAAAGCTTTGGAGAGGTCACATAATGTTAGCAATGATATTTTTCTATTATCCATATTGTTATAAATAGTATTAGTTATGGTGGCCAGGGCAGTTTCTGTCTTTTCTTGCATATTATCATAGTTGTGTACATTGGAGGTATCTTTGTTAGGTACGATGTCCCTTATTATTCTCCATGTACCAGATATACTTCCTTTATTCTCGTTTAATTCATTAAGATAAAATTCACTTTTTGCCTTATCTATACAGGTTTTTACTTCCCTTTTCTTATTCTTAACTATTTGTTGCAGTTCGATATTACTTCTGTCTATTTTCAACTTTGCATGCAAGTTATTTTTCTCATTAATTGAGGCGCGAACCTCATCATTCAGCCAAGGAGCAAAAGGTCTACGAATTTCTTTTGTGATGAAAGGAGCAATATCATCAAGACATTGGGTGAAAGTTTCATTAAAAATGTCTAATTGTTTGTTCACGTTATCTGTTAAAGTTATTTCATTTAATGTATTTAATTTTGTGATAAGAGATGTTGAGAGATTATCCTTTGAGTAATTGGCAAGGTGTCGGAGGGTCCTGAATACTCGTTGTCTCTTAGGTTTAGTTACGTTAAGCTTTGCTGAGATCAGTTTATGATCTCCAATTGAAATAGGAAGAACATCATGTGACATGACAAAGCTAGTGTTGTTTGTAATTATTACGTCTAATAGTGTCTGAGATGTGTCTGTGATCCTTGTAGGCTTATCAATTAGTTGTTTTAGTTTATTATAACTTATTATTTTACTGATTTTGTTTGTTGGAGAAATTACGTTATCATTCAGGTCACCTAGTACATAAAAGTTTTTCTTGCTGAGACAAAGAGATTGAAGTGTGTTATTCAGGTAATCAAAGGAGTCGACAGTGGCCTTTGGGTGCCTGTAGATACACGCTACAATTATTGCAGGTAACATGTTATATTGTATGGTTACATATACGTCTTCAATATCAGGATGATTCACATTATTGAGGGATATTGGATTAGTTTTCAGCGTTTCTTTTACATATATGCAGACTCCTCCACCACGTCCACTGTCATTACGGAACACTTTGTAGTTAGGAATTGATATTATGTTGTCAGATATGTGAGGGAGGAGCCATGTTTCACTTATGCAAAGAACGTCAACATCTCTGGAATTCATCATTACCTTAATCTCGTCAAAATTTGCTAGAAGTGATTGTGCATTGACGTGTTCTATCGTCAGCAGTTTTTTGTCACGATCCTCGGCATGATCTTCTTTGCCATGTTCCTATTCAGTATAATAATGTTCACAGTTTTTACTTTTATGACCGAACATGTTGCACGTGTAGCATCTTATTTTATGATCATACCTACAGTTCCTCTGCACGTGGTTGTGTTCGCCACAGTTGAAGCAAGCCCCCCTGGTCCGTGAGTACGGGGGTGAGGGCAGGTGAGGGATTTCTTGATGATACCACGTGCCTTCACTATTCGTATCGTGGTGGTGGGGGTGGGGGTAGTGGCGGTGGCGGTGCGTGGGAGGGGTGTGAAGTGAGTTCCCCATGAGTGGCGCCGCCTCGTTCCCCCTGGGAGAGTCATAATCCCTGGGCTGTTGATGGTGGTGGTGGTGTCCGCCTTGAACGCGGCCTCCTGCCTCAAGTCGACCTCTCGTCTCCATCCACTGGCGGGGGGGATGAGTGGGTGGAGGGGGGTGTCGGTGATGGTAGAGGTTCCCAGTGGCAGAGGCAGGTGTTGAGATGACCTGACTCCCTCTTCCCCTCATCTGGGCGGGACGCCCAGATGAGGGGAAGAGGGAGTCAGGTCTCGTCCATCGTTCCCAGGAGGGTAGTAGTGGTTCCTCCCATCCGTGGTGCCCCGTGAGGTGGAAGTCGTTGTTGTTGTTGCTGGATCTTGTTGGTTCCTTTGTGGGCGGCCGCGTCCTCCTGTGACCAGCTGCCACCCTACCTCCGCCTTAGCCGAAGGGGCATGAGGAGGTGGGGGGTTGTGGGAGGCTGTGCTGTGATCAGGATGGGAGACCTGAGATGGCTCACGGTAGCTGGCGAGCTTTAAGTGCGTGTTTTCTTTAACTTTTTCCCAATTCACATGCGTTGAGAATCCGTTTAGTCCAATGCACCACGCCTCCAAGTCTTATCACGCCCTCTCTGTTAAGGAGGGAGCCCTGGTGTCTGCCATTGTCGACATAGCAAGTTTTCTCAATAACTTTGTTTTCGTTCTTGAAATATAGTTCAGTTTCAGCGTGCATTATGTTGTTATTACTCGTCCATTTTATTATCTGTTCATTAAATTCATTTACGCATTTAGAAAGAAGGCCAGATTCTATGCTGGGTGCAAGGAGCGACACACAAATTTTCATTTCAGTGTTTTTCTTTTTTAATTCACTTACTAAGATGTCAAGGGAATCAAACACGCTATCTAGTGACTGACCTTCTTTGATGTCAAACAAACCACCATAGATTATGCACTTATCTGGTGTCCATTTGAGTTTTTCTTGGACCCATTTTGTCATCTTATCCACGCTAGCTTCTTCAAGTGTTCTTATTTTGCAAAGTTTAAAGTCTGAGGTACATAGTTGTGCGAGATTCGAGTCTCCAAGAATAAGAGTGTGGGTGGGGGGAAGGGGTGGGGCTGATTCACTCTGGTCTATAACAAGGAGGCGTGATTCTACATCTGTTTGCCATTCTAAAAAGTTCTTACGGATCAACTCGATCTTTTCTTCGAGGTATTTTATGCTGACCGTTACTGGAACAGGGTCAGAAAGGGGGGGTGAGGGAGGGGTGATTTGAAGATCTAAGGAAGGAGTGGGTAGGGGGGTAGGGCTGTCGTTAGGTCTAGCTGAGGGAGAGGCAGGTGTGGATTCCGCTGTGCTCATCAGGAGGGGAGGGGTGGGGGAGAGTGGGGTGGGGGTGGGGGTGATTTCTTGAGGTATTACCCCTGATGGGGGGTGGTTGTGTGGGGTAGGGTTGAAATAACTTACGAATCTTACCACGGGAACTTGTGTAGTTGTGTTGGATAGCCTTCTGTTTTCCTCTTGAGATGTAGGGAGGGGTTGGGGAAGGTCAGGTGGAGCAGTCTGGTGGCTGGGCGGTGACTCGGGGCGATGTTCGGCGTTGGGAGTGGCCTCCAGGGTAGCCAACCTCTCATGTAGTCGCAGTAAATGTGAGTTTTGTTCATCCATTTTCATATATAGTTGTTCAATTTCCTTATTTTTCTCTGCTATTACATCAAGCAAAGTAGCACTATCGGATTTGTCTTGCTCGCCTCTGAAGCCTTGGGTAGATGTGGTGTTAGATTCAACGGCACTACACTGGGGAGCAGCATTAGATTCTACACTACTTAATATTTTCTCAATTAATTTGTCTTTTGTTGTCCATATTCCGTGCATGCCTCGGTTACGGCAGTGGTCTTGAAGTTGAGCCTTCGTGTAGTTATCATATAAGTGTTCGTACGTGGGGTGTGTTAGTAGAGGGATAATGTCACGTGCACCATTGTCCGTGTCATTGTTTGTACCCGCCTTACATTGCACGTCGCTGCTTTTTTCACTGTTTGTGTCGGCACTAATATATTTCACTGTGTGGTTAGCCGTAATCACTGAGTCGTTCACATCACTGTTTATTATGGTTTGATCGCTGGGTGGTGGTGGTGATGATGATGCCTCCGTGGGGAGCGAGGTGGGGTTAGATTCAGCCATTCTTGAAATATAGGTTTGTTCTCTCTCTCTCTCTCTCTCTCTCTCTCTCTCTCTCTCTCTCTCTCTCTCTCTCTCTCTCTCTCTCTCTCTCTCTCTCTCTCTCTCTCTCTCTCTGTATCGTAGTTGAGTCACTTATTTATACACATTACTATTACAACGGTGGTGTGGGTGAGTGGCGGTGGCGGTCACCTCGTGGTCACCTCAGGTCATGTGGTGGGACGGAGCGCGGCGGCGCGTGACCTTCCACCTCAGAGGTCAGAGAGAGAGAGAGAGAGAGAGAGAGAGAGAGAGAGAGAGAGAGAGAGAGAGAGAGAGAGAGAGAGAGAGAGAGAGAGAGAGAATACAAACAACTATATAATCACACTTTCCATCCATCCCTTTGTAATGTGGAAGCGAGCGAACACCAGGTATAGTTAAGGTCAGGTGAGAAGACAAGATCAGGTGATAAGGTCAGGTCAGGTCAGGTGAGATCAG
>JAXIVD010009398.1:0-15480 GCA_036785275.1 Cancer borealis | reverse complement strand
GTGAGAGTGTGTTGAGGGTTTGTCAAGACGAACCACTAAATACCCAACAAGATCATTACCAAAACAACCAATACTCACGACCATCCGCCTTGTGAGGCCACGGCGCCCTTGGGACCCTGTGGGGAGCCCTGTTCTTGGCGGCTGATCCCGTTACCAGTCTCGAAGGCGAAGTTGTAGTTGCCGTAGGCGTCTGGGCCCTGTCTGTCGTCCCTCAGGATGGGCACAGGGAGATTGGCGGGGCCGTAGGATGGAGGTGCGGGGGCGTACTGCGGGGGTGAGGATGGAGCTGAGATGTACTGGGGTGCTGCGGCCACCACCGTCAGGAGGAGAGCGAAGATGAGCTGACGAAGGGGAAGAAGGAGACAATATTACTCACTCGAGGACCACCAGCGGGAGGATCTGGGAAGAAGGGAGGCAAGGGAGGGTATGTGTGGCAAGGTGGAGGGTGAGGGTAGTGTGTGTGTGTGTGTGTGTGTGTGTGTGTGTGTGTGTGTGTGTGTGTGTGTGTGTCTGTGGGCCTCACCATAGTCATGGTGGCGGTGAAGGAGACTTGTATCGTCTGTGCCTGAGTCTGGCTGGCGAGGACCTATATACTAGCCGCCGCCCCGCCCTCAAGGTCACCACAGGGACGCCAGGTAGGAGAGAGGGGAAGGAATGGGAGAAAGAGATGGGTGGAAGGAACCTTACCTCTTAACATCCCTGAGTGAGAGGAGGAGGATGCTAAACTTCCCTCTTACTTCACCGCCAGATGGGTTCAGGAGAAGGAAATCATGAGTAAGTGTCGCTTTGATCCCTCTCCTTCTAGGCGAAGTAAGGCACCTTCTGCCGGGAGTGTTGACGGAGGGGTGACGAGGGAGGCTGGTCGGGGGTGTAAGGTAAAGATTAAGTGTGGGCACACGCTATAGCTGTGCATTGCTGCGGGCGTTCATCTCCCTTCACAACAGTTTTTGAGCCTGTGGTGGAAATTAATCCGTTAAGCCAAGACACAGGGCCATTTTGACATCCAAGTTTCCATAGGTTTCCCTAGGTACCCATTTATCTGAGTGAGCTTTACGCCGACTGTCCTCTTCCGGGATCGAACTTGGGTTAGCAGATTCTTAGTCAAACGTGCTAACCACTGCACCACTGAGGTGTAAAATAGAGATTAATAGAGTTCATGAGGAAAAAGAAAAAGAGAGAGATAATGCGTGCGTATGCGATAGGAATGAGTAATAAGTATGTAAGAAAGAGATCATGAGGGAGGGAGATAAGAGATAGAGAAAGAGAGAGAAACAAAATATGATAAGGAAGAGAAGAGAGAGAGAGAGAAAGAGAGAGAAAGAGAGAGAGAGAGAGAGAGAGAGAGAGAGAGAGAGAGAGAGAGAGAGAGAGAGAGGAGAGAGAGAGAGAGGAGAGAGAGAGAGAGAGAGAGAGAGAGAGAGAGAGAGAGAGAGAGAGAGAGAGAGAGAAAGCGTTTAGCTTTACCGATAATAATTAGAACAGGTATCCTTTCAACTTTTATTGTTGCCGCACTTTTCTTTCATACGTCTTCCTCTTCATCTCCAGTGAGAAAAAAATAAATAGAAAAAGTAAATGATTTGAGGTGCGTGGTGGGCCTCATTAAGCACCTGGGCGAGGGACTGAACAGGTAACACAGGTGATTATTATAGTCCACAGATGAACACCCATAGGTAATGCACTCCTCTCAGGTGTTATAATGTATATGCATTTACCTGTCTAACAATACAACCATTTATTGAGATTTGCGTTGGGATAGAAGTTGATCTCCAGTAGCTGCCACCAATTGTATTAGATTGAGTTTGATAATTTCCGTAGATGGAAGTTGTATTTGGTATTGGGTAGCGTAGCTTGAAGACTTGATGTGTTGGTATGAGCGGAGGCAAGGAGGAGTTTGTGTATCTACAGTGTGAAGTATAACAAGGCTTCATTTTTACGACACGTTTTAAACACTGGTAGAGTCGAGTGATTTAATATAAACAGAAATATTCAGGTGATGTGCATATATGATAGTTTTGATTGCTTTATATCCAGCATTGGACACACACACACACGATTATGATGTGTTACAGACAGGAGAGGAGATGTCCCACCGAGATGGCTGTCTGGTGTGAACTATTTTAAGTCTAGGACAGAGAGGGTGAGGATGACCTGCATTGACCTGAATATCGCCGGGCGGGCTGAAGGGAGGTGATCCTGTTAATCCCAGGGGAAGGGATGGAGAGGTGCACGCGTTCCCTTTAGACTGACAGAAATGAGTGTCTCCTAAGAATAGAACAAGACGGAGATATAGAGACGTACACTAGAGGCTATTGAATAGAGCTGGCCACTCACTCCGAAATGCCACAGGAAAAGACGCCACCATCACCTGCTGACTTAATTTTACACAAAGAACTCTGTATGTTAGGAAAAAAATCGGTGCTACTTTGACTTGTTATCTACAAGGAAAAAGTATTTACACCGTACAAGTTTTATTTTGGAATTATATCTACATAGTAAAACTTATTATAACATATATATAACAAAGAAAATATAATTGAAATAGTTGGGTTAGTCTAACTTAACCTAACCTATAGATCGCATACCAAAGTTGATGTTCGTTCTATTGAGTTATAATGAAATTGAATTGGAATGTAATAATAAATGTAGGAGTGTAAAGTATTATGCATTCATTTTTTTCTAGGCAAGCAATGGTGAAATACAGTTTGATATTCTAGTAATCAGGAAAATAAGGCCAGATTCGTATTCAGCATAATCTAAAACCTCATTGTACCAATTTTCATGAGATTCGGAGGTGTGGAAATTTTCATGAAATTTTGTAGGGCACACCCTTAGTTTTTCTTAGTTTTTTTTTTAGATAAATCACATATTTTGGAATAACTAAAAATGTATGGGGTTTACGTAAAAAACATATAGAATATAAAAGAAAGAACAAGAGACGTTCGTTCCATTGAGTTATACTAGAACTCAATTGGAATTTAATTATAGGTGTAGGAGTGTAAAGTATTATGTATTAATTTATTTTATAAAATTTTAATTTTCTTCATAGGTATTTGAGTTATTGAAAAGACGATGACTTTATGAGATATACATAACCAAACTCCATAACTTTACTTCTATACAATTTTCCTTTAAGACTAATATTTACGTAGTAAAATGGGTAAACCTTTTTCGACTTCAATTCTTGTGGAATTTACGGGCCACAAAATGGAAAATCCAAATATTATAGTAAGGACAAAACTAATTCCAGATTCGTGTTTAGCATGCCCGAGAACCCCTTGGTACCAATTTTCATGAGTTGTGTTTAAACATTAACCTAACCTAACTAACGTTTCCCACCCATTTGACCTTTTCGCTGAAATCATGATATTTTGAATAACTCGAAAAGTATGAAGTTTACGTCAAAAATGTATGGAATAGTGTCCTCCTTTCCTTCCATCTTACAACTGACCTTCCTCTCCTCGTAGGACCTTCAATTTCACTCACACTTTCTTCACAAACAAAGTAGATTCATAACACGTAGATCGCAATATAAAGTGTAGATCGCATACCAAAGTAGATTCATGATACGTAGATAACAAGCCAAAGTAGCACCAAAAATCTTTACGACATTGATGTATTCTAAAACCTACTAATAAAATTTCAGAAACATTTTTAGTCACCATCCATTTGGCATAAATCAAGAAATATTGCAAAACAAGCCAATACTAGATACACATGATCTACCTTTATGGGATATTCTGTGTAGAATGTCGGTGTAGCCTTTTGATGGGTATTCTATCACACACGTGCTGGACGAAGCAAGAAAAAGGAGCAAAAAACTGAAAATATTCCCTCTTTCCTACCTCTGCCAGCATCACACTTATATTGGTCCCCCATGACTAGAGAGCCACTTGTCTCTCATTCGTGTGTCTCATCTCGGCCGGAACTTTCATCTGAGCTAGACTAAGGGGGTCTAACAGAGCTTCTAAGGTGTGTACCGAGTCCTATATCAAAACAGCCAGCGACCACTGGTATTTCGGGGTAAGTGGCCAGCGGGATGACAGATGTAGAGATATATATGGTACAGGAGGAGGAGGAGGAGGAGGAGGAGGAGGAGGAGGAGGAGGAGGAGGAGGAGGAGGAGGAGGAGGAGGAGGAAGAAGAAGAAGAAGAAGAAGAAGAAGAAGAAGAAGAAGAAGAAGAAGAAGAAGAAGAAGAAGAAGAAGAAGAAGAAGAAGAAGAAGAAGAAGAAGAAGAAGAAGAAGAGATTCGGTGGGAGAAAGGAAGATTGTGGAAGTAAATATACGATAGGAAGAAGGTAATGAAATGAAGAGGAAGAGAAGGAAGAGTAGGAGGAGGAGAAGGAGGAGTAAGAAGAGGAAGAGGAGAATCAACAAACAGGAAATGCAATACAAAATATTCTTTATTTCACTCTTAGTCTACAAACGTAAATTCGTCGTCACATCAGACATACAAAATATAAAAATCTGCCACAAACTAACAAAAAAATAACAATGGAGAAGAAGAAACAAAAACCAAAGAAAAAAGAAAAAATAACCACATTTTTTAGTATAAAAGAAGAGGAAGAGGAGGAAAAAGAAGTGACATCGTTACTTAAATTCCGATATCAACTTTTCTTTCTTTTTTTCTCTTTTTTTCTTTAGTGTATCTTCCATCTACTGGGAATAAATCACGTACTGGGGGGCGGGGGCGGGGGCAGGCTCTTGGTACTGGGGGGCTGGGGCAGGCTCTTGGTACTGGTTAGGGGCGGGGTACTGGTTCCTGGCTTTGGCTTCGTCCTCTCTGCGTGCCTTCTCGATCTGTGCAATGGCGTGGGCGGGCAGTGGGTGGGGCGTGGGCAGCAGGTCCGACTCGACGCGGTAACCTGCACCGTCAGCCACGAAGGAGAACACGGCGGGGGTGCCGTCAGGGAAGGTGAAGCTGCGGGGGCAGGAGGAGGTGAGAGTGTGTTGAGGGTTTGTTCAAGACGAACCACTAAATACCCAACAAGATCATTACCAAAACAACCAATACTCACGACCATCCGCCTTGTGAGGCCACGGCGCCCTTGGGACCCTGTGGGGAGCCCTGTTCTTGGCGGCTGATCCCGTTACCAGTCTCGAAGGCGAAGTTGTAGTTGCCGTAGGCGTCTGGGCCCTGTCTGTCGTCCCTCAGGATGGGCACAGGGAGATTGGCGGGGCCGTAGGATGGAGGTGCGGGGGCGTACTGCGGGGGTGAGGATGGAGCTGAGATGTACTGGGGTGCTGCGGCCACCACCGTCAGGAGGAGAGCGAAGATGAGCTGACGAAGGGGAAGAAGGAGACAATATTACTCACTCGAGGACCACCAGCGGGAGGATCTGGGAAGAAGGGAGGCAGGGGAGGGTATGTGTGGCAAGGTGGAGGGTGAGGGTAGTGTGTGTGTGTGTGTGTGTGTGTGTGTGTGTGTGTGTGTGTGTGTGTGTGTGTGTGTGTGTGTGTGTGTGTCTGTGGGCCTCACCATAGTCATGGTGGCGGTGAAGGAGACTTGTATCGTCTGTGCCTGAGTCTGGCTGGCGAGGACCTATATACTAGCCGCCGCCCCGCCCTCAAGGTCACCACAGGGACGCCAGGTAGGGAGAGAGGGGAAGGAATGGGAGAAAGAGATGGGTGGAAGGAACCTTACCTCTTAACATCCCTGAGTGAGAGGAGGAGGATGCTAAACTTCCCTCTTACTTCACCGCCAGATGGGTTCAGGAGAAGGAAATCATGAGTAAGTGTCGCTTTGATCCCTCTCCTTCTAGGCGAAAGTAAGGCACCTTCTGCCGGGAGTGTTGACGGAGGGGTGACGAGGGAGGCTGGTCGGGGGTGTAAGGTAAAGATTAAGTGTGGGCACACGCTATAGCTGTGCATTGCTGCGGGCGTTCATCTCCCTTCACAACAGTTTTTGAGCCTGTGGTGGAAATTAATCCGTTAAGCCAAGACACAGGGCCATTTTGACATCCAAGTTTCCATAGGTTTCCCTAGGTACCCATTTATCTGAGTGAGCTTTACGCCGACTGTCCTCTTCCGGGATCGAACTTGGGTTAGCAGATTCTTAGTCAAACGTGCTAACCACTGCACCACTGAGGTGTAAAATAGAGATTAATAGAGTTCATGAGGAAAAAGAAAAAGAGAGAGATAATGCGTGCGTATGCGATAGGAATGAGTAATAAGTATGTAAGAAAGAGATCATGAGGGAGGGAGATAAGAGATAGAGAAAGAGAGAGAAACAAAATATGATAAGGAAGAGAAGAGAGAGAGAGAGAAAGAGAGAAAGAGAGAGAGAGAGAGAGAGAGAGAGAGAGAGAGAGAGAGAGAGAGAGAGAGAGAGAGAGAGAGAGAGAGAGAGAGAGAGAGAGAGAGAGAGAGAGAGAGAGAGAGAGAGAGAGAGAGAGAGAGAGAGAGAGAGAGAGAGAGAAGCGTTTAGCTTTACCGATAATAATTAGAACAGGTATCCTTTCAATTTTTATTGTTGCCACACTTTTCTTTCATACGTCTTCCTCTTCATCTCCAGTGAGAAAAAAATAAATAGAAAAAGTAAATGATTTGAGGTGCGTGGTGGGCCTCATTAAGCACCTGGGCGAGGGACTGAACAGGTAACAAAGGTGATTATTATAGTCCACAGATGAACACCCATAGGTAATGCACTCCTCTCAGGTGTTATAATGTATATGCATTTACCTGTCTAACAATACAACCATTTATTGAGATTTGCGTTGGGATAGAAGTTGATCTCCAGTAGCTGCCACCAATTGTATTAGATTGAGTTTGATAATTTCCGTAGATGGAAGTTGTATTTGGTATTGGGTAGCGTAGCTTGAAGACTTGATGTGTTGGTATGAGCGGAGGCAAGGAGGAGTTTGTGTATCTACAGTGTGAAGTATAACAAGACTTCATTTTCACGACACGTTTTAAACACTGGTAGAGTCGAGTGATTTAATATAAACAGAAATATTCAGGTGATGTACATAGATGATAGTTTTGATTGCTTTATAACCAGCATTGGACACACACACACACACACACACACACACACGATTATGAGATGTCCCACCGAGATGGCTGTCTGGTGTGAACTATTTTAAGTCTAGGACAGAGAGGGTGAGGATGACCTGCATTGACCTGAATATCGCCGGGCGGGCTGAAGGGAGGTGATCCTGTCAATCCCAGGGGAAGGGATGGAGAGGTGCACGCGTTCCCTTTAGACTGACAGAAATGAGTGTCTCCTAAGAATAGAACAAGACGGAGATATAGAGACGTACACTAGAGGCTATTGAATAGAGCTGGCCACTCACTCCGAAATGCCACAGGAAAAGACGCCACCATCACCTGCTGACTTAATTTTACACAAAGAACTCTGTATGTTAGGAAAAAAATCGGTGCTACTTTGACTTGTTATCTACAAGGAAAAAGTATTTACACCGTACAAGTTTTATTTTGGAATTATATCTACATAGTAAAACTTATTATAACATATATATAACAAAGAAAATATAATTGAAATAGTTGGGTTAGTCTAACTTAACCTAACCTCTAGATCGCATACCAAAGTAGATGTTCGTTCTATTGAGTTATAATGAAATTTAATTGGAATGTAATAATAGATGTAGGAGTGTAAAGTATTATGCATTCATTTTTTTCTAGGCAAGCAATGGTGAAATACAGTTTGATATTATTGTAATCAGGAAAATAAGGCCAGATTCGTATTCAGCATAATCTAAAACCTCATTGTACCAATTTTCATGAGATTCGGAGGTGTGGAAATTTTCATGAAATTTTGTTGGGTACACCCTTAGTTTTTTTTTAGATAAATCACATATTTTGGAATAACTAAAAATGTATGAGGTTTACGTAAAAAACATATAGAATATAAAAGAAAGAGCAAGAAACGTTCGTTCCATTGAGTTATACTAGAACTCAATTGGAATTTAATTATAGGTGTAGGAGTGTAAAGTATTATGTATTAATTTATTTTACAAAATTTTAATTTTCTTCATAGGTATTTGAGTTATTGAAAAGACGATGACTTTATGAGATATACATAACCAAACTCCATAACTTTACTTCTATACAATTTTCCTTTAAGACTAATATTTACGTAGTAAAATGGGAAAACCTTTTTCGACTTCAATTCTTGTGGAATTTACGGGCCACAAAATGGAAAATCCAAATATTATAGTAAGGACAAAACTAATTCCAGATTCGTGTTCAGCATGCCCGAGAACCCCTTGGTACCAATTTTCATGAGTTGTGTTTAAACATTAACCTAACCTAACTAACGTTTCCCACCCATTTGACCTTTTCGCTGAAATCATGATATTTTGAATAACTCGAAAAGTATGAAGTTTACGTCAAAAATGTATGGAATAGTGTCCTCCTTTCCTTCCATCTTGCAACTGATCTTCCTCTCCTCGTAGGACCTTCAATTTCACTCACACTTTCTTCACAAACAAAGTAGATTCATAACACGTAGATCGCAATATAAAGTGTAGATCGCATACCAAAGTAGATTCATGATACGTAGATAACAAGCCAAAGTAGCACCAAAAATCTTTACGACATTGATGTATTCTAAAACCTACTAATAAAATTTCAGAAACATTTTTAGTCACCATCCATTTGCCATAAATCAAGAAATATTGCAAAACAAGTCAATACTAGATACACATGATCTACCTTTATGGGATATTCTGTGTAGAATGTCGGTGGAGCCTTTTGATGGGTATTCTCTCACACACGTGCTGGACGAAGCAAGAAAAAGAAGCATAAAAACTAAAATTACTTCCTCTTTCCTATCTCTGCCAGCATCACACTTATATTGGTCCCCCATGACTAGAGAGCCACTTGTCTCTCATTCGTGTGTCTCATCTCGGCCGGAACTTTCATCTGAGTTAGACTATGGGTGTCTAACAGAGCTTCTAAGGTGTGTACCGAGTCCTATATCAAAACAGCCAGCGACCACTGGTATTTCGGGGTAAGTGGCCAGCGGGATGACAGATGTAGAGATATATATGGTACAGGAGGAGGAGGAGGAAGAGGAGGAAGAGGAGGAGGAGGAGGAGGAGGAGGAGGAGGAGGAGGAGGAGGAGGAGGAGGAGGAAGAGGAAGAGGAAGAGGAAGAGGAAGAAGAAGAAGAAGAAGAAGAAGAAGAAGAAGAAGAAGAAGAAGAGATTCGGTGGGAGAAAGGAAGACTGTGGAAGTAAATATACGATAGGAAGAAGGTAATGAAATGAAGAGGAAGAGAAGGAAGAGTAGGAGGAGGAGAAGGAGGAGTAAGAAGAGGAAGAGGAGAATCAACAAACAGGAAATGCAATACAAAATATTCTTTATTTCACTCTTAGTCTACAAACGTAAATTCGTCGTCACATCAGACAAATACAAAATATAAAAATCTGCCACAAACTAACAAAAAAATAACAATGGAGAAGAAGAAACAAAAACCAAAGAAAAAAGAAAAAATAACCACATTTTTTTAGTATAAAAGAAGAGGAAGAGGAGGAAAAAGAAGTGACATCGTTACTTAAATTCCGATATCAACTTTTCTTTTTTTCTCTTTCTTTCTTTAGTGTATCTTCCATCTACTGGGAATAGATCACGTACTGGGGGGCGGGGGCGGGGGCAGGCTCTTGGTACTGGGGGGTGGGGGCAGGCTCTTGGTACTGGTTAGGGGCGGGGTACTGGTTCCTGGCTTTGGCTTCGTCCTCTCTGCGTGCCTTCTCGATCTGTGCAATGGCGTGGGCGGGCAGTGGGTGGGGCGTGGGTAGCAGGTCCGACTCGACGCGGTAACCTGCACCGTCAGCCACGAAGGAGAACACGGCGGGGGTGCCGTCAGGGAAGGTGAAGCTGCGGGAGGAGGAGGAGGAGGAGGAGGAGGAGGAGGAGGTGAGAGTGTATTGAGGGTCTGTTCAAGACGAACCACTAAATACCCAACAAGATCATTACCAAAACAACCAATACTCACGACCATCCGCCTTGTGAGGCCACGGCGCCCTTGGGACCCTGTGGGGAGCCCTGTTCTTGGCGGCTGATCCCGTTACCAGTCTCGAAGGCGAAGTTGTAGTTGCCGTAGGCGTCTGGGCCCTGTCTGTCGTCCCTCAGGATGGGCACAGGGGGATTGACGGGGCCGTAGGATGGAGGTGCGGGGGCGTACTGCGGGGGTGAGGATGGAGCTGAGATGTACTGGGGTGCTGCGGCCACCACCGTCAGGAGGAGAGCGAAGATGAGCTGACGAAGGGGAAGAAGGAGACAACATTACTCACTCGAGGACCACCAGCGGGAGAATCTGGGAAGAAGGGAGGCAGGGGAGGGTATGTGTGGCAAGGTGGAGGGTGAGAGGGTAGTGTGTGTGTGTGTGTGTGTGTGTGTGTGTGTGTGTGTCTGTGGGCCTCACCATAGTCATGGTGGCGGTGAAGGAGACTTGTATCGTCTGTGCCTGAGTCTGGCTGGCGAGGACCTATATACTAGCCGCCGCCCCGCCCTCAAGGTCACCACAGGGACGCCAGGTAGGGAGAGAGGGGAAGGAATGGGAGAAAGAGATCGGTGGAAGGAACCTTACCTCTTAACATCCCTGAGTGAGAGGACGAGGATGCTAAACTTCCCTCTTACTTCACCGCCAGATGGGTTCAGGAGAAGAAAATCATGAGTAAGTGCCGCTTTGATCCCTCTCTTAGGCCAGAGTAAGGCACCTTCTGCTGGGGATGGCGACGGAGGGGTGACGAGGGAGGCTAGTTGGGGGTGTAAGACAGAGATGAATAGAGTTGATAAGGAAGAGAAAGAGAGATAATGCGTGTGGCTGTGATAGGAATGAATAATAAGTACGTAAGAAAGAGATCATGAGAGATAAGAGATAGAGAAAGAGACAGAGAAATAAAGAAGAAGAAGAAGAAGAGAGAGAGAGAGAGAGAGAGAGAGAGAGAGAGAGAGAGAGAGAGAGAGAGAGAGAGAGAGAGAGAGAGAGAGAGAGAGAGAGAGAGAGAGAGAGAGAGAGAGAGAGAGAGAGAGAGAGAGAGAGAGAGAGAAAGGAGCTTAGCCTTACCGATAATAATTAGAACAGGTATCCTCTCATCTTTTATTGTTGCCACACTATTTTTTCACACGTCTTCCTCTTCATCTCCAGTGAGAAAAAATAAAATAGATAAATGAATTGAGGTGGTGTCGGGCCTCACAAACCACTTGGGCGAGGTAACACAGGTGACTATTACAGTGCACAGGTGAACACCCATAGGTAATGTGCTCCCCTTAGGGCTTATATTATATATACATTTACCTGTCTAACAATACAAACATTGATTGAGATTCGCGTTCCTTCGTTACTGTCTTTCATCTTCCTTTCGCTTTCCTTTTTTTTTATTTATTTATTTATTTTTTATTATTTTCGTCTAGACCAGGGGCGGGTAACCTATGGCCCGTGGTCAGACCAGGCCCGAAAAGACCTAGCGTACGTTCCACTACCTTGTTCAGCATCAACATTGCTGTCCGGCCCGCGAAACCTTAACCGGAAAAAAAATATCTGCCAATCAGCATATGGCGGCAGATACTGTGTGGCAACTCTGTGCCCTCCATCGCCTCACTCTGCCATTCTGCCACACGCTAATGGGCTTTCACATTGAGATTAAGTATTGTTTGTGGTCAGTATTGTTTGCAAAATAAATTACCACTAGTATTTGTTGTGTAAGTTTTTCAATAAAATTCTAGTTTTATAGTCATTTTTGGGTTTTGGTTTGTCACTTTGACGTAATGGCTGCTCCTGAAAGTGTCATCTGACCCTCGCTATGAAAAGGTTGTTCGCCCCTCAGCTAGACACTCCTAACCTAACCACCCCCCTCACCAACCCACTCATAAAAAAAATAAAGGGAAAAGGTACAAAACTCAAATGAAATAAAAAAGTAAAATGATTACCTAACTCAATTCCCTTTTAATGATCGTTTATATTCCTCTTCAGCCCAGGGTATGCGTGACGTCATTAGCATAGTAGTAGTTTGTGATTGGTTGAAATATCGGGATGTAATTGTTAAGATATGTCGTTATTGTTTGGTTGATAGCAGGGAGGATTAAAGAGGAGGAAATTAGAGAAAAAAGTGTGTGTGTGTGTGTGTGTGTGTGTGTGTGTGTGTGTGTGTGTGTGTGTGTGTGTGTGTGTGTGAGAGAGAGAGAGAGAGAGAGAGAGAGAGAGAGAGAGAGAGAGAGAGAGAGAGAGAGAGAGAGAGAGAGAAACACACAAACACACGAACTCTGCAAACTAGTGCATCCTCCCTCCCATCCTTCCCTCTCTCTTCCAGGTGAAAGGAAGAGGAGGGGTGGGGAAGGAGGCACCTCTGCAGCACGTGCCCTCCCCTTCCCTCCCACACACACATTTAACTATTTCATGATGTCCCATCAGTCTTGTGTTCATAATAGTTAACCATCCATGCAAAGAAGGTTAAGTGTATTTACTATCACTATTATTATTATTATTATTATTATTATATTATTATTATTATTATTATTATTATTATTATTATTATTATTATTATTATTATTGTTATTATTATTATTTCTTCTCCTACTACTATATTTCTACTACTACTACTACTACTACTACTACTACTACTACTACTACTACTACTACTATTACTACTACTACTACTACTACTACTACTACTACTACTACTATAACTACTGCTATAATGAGACCATGTATCACTCAGTTAGCAAAAAATCTATATAAAAATGGGGAATATAGGAATGACTAGCTAGAAAAAGGGTGAGAGGAGAAAGGAAGGGTGAGGCTGGGTGGGCAGGGTGAAAGGCGGAAAAAGGGTGACACTAATAGAAGAAATGATCATAATTAAAAAGGGTGAGAAATAGTATGGTGACAGTGACTAAAACTAGGGTGACCATACTATAATAGGATCACAGAGGAGTAGGTGTAGGTGATTACAGGTGTTGGGGAGGGTTGTTAGGGTGAAGGGGGTGATGGAATTAGGGTGATGGGTGGGGGTGGTGTAGGGTGATACGATACGCTACTTGTACTTGTTTTTTTATGGTTGAGAGAGAGAGAGGAGAGAGAGGAGAGAGAGAGAGAGAGAGAGAGGAGAAGAGAGAGAGAGAGAGAAAAAAAGAAAAAAAGTGACAGGATAGCATAAAGAGCATACAGCAATATAACTGCATAGGAAAAAAAACAGGAGATATCTGTTTAGGATTGTCTCTCTCTCTCTCTCTCTCTCTCTCTCTCTCTCTCTCTCTCTCTCTCTCTCCTCTCTCTCTCTCTCTCTCTCCTCTCCTCTCTCTCTCTCTCTCTTTTCTCTCTCTCTGTCTTTATTCCATTTATCATCGTTTTCTTTAATGGTGAACTATAGAAATCACCTCAGAGCTCCTTCTATGGCTGCTCTCAATACACATTTCTATAATATACTAAAAATTATAAGATAGTTTTGAAAAGTCTGTTGTATATGGAATCAGCTAAGTTTACATCTATTTTCTTATCTAATCCAGTATATAATAATTTCCTCTCTTATCTGTATTTAAAATTGTACGAAATAGTAGTATGACATTTTTCTATTACAACAAACTGACCTTATTTCCATCCTCTGCCTTATAAAACTCACCTTCCAAGATGTCACCCTCACGTCACCATCCCTATAAACTACATGATTTATTGCCTTCTACATTCTACACGCCTTTCACCACTCTTCTATCACTAGGCCTTAGCTATCTACTGCCCCTGCCATACCGTCTGTCTCTCTCCTCTCCTTTCTGGGTCTTTGCCTCTCCCTTTCACTTTCTGTTTCAATCCTATGCATTTTCTTGATCATTATTTTTTCCTTATGTTCGATTCAGTTGTAGGGAGTTAAGGTTGTTTTGTGTGTATTTATCTGTTGGTGTGTTTTGTCTTGTCTTGGCTGTCCGTATCTCTCCTGTCTGTCTAGTTATGTTACGCTTCAAGGTGTAAGATGTCTGTCTGGCTGTCTGTGTGTGTGTCTGTCTGTCTGATTGGTTGTCTTTCTGTTTGTCTATCTGTCTATCTGTCTATTTAGTGAGTCGGTTTTTTTTCTTTTCTCTTCATCAGATCATTCATTTTCATAACACCTCACAGCTTTACGTTCAGCTTTATGTTCAGCCTCACGTTCAGCCTCCTTCCACTTTCCTCACTTTCTTCCCCCATAAAAGTGTTGCAATGATCTCACCTACGTTCACTTGCCTCATTAACCTGTACCCATTACCCATAACTCTTCCGTCAGGCTACTGGTATACATAATATTTTTTTTTCCACTCCCATAAATGTCGAGTATAAATCTTTAATATTTGTGTTACTTTTACACACACACACACACACACACACACACACACACACACACACACACACACACACACACACACCACACACACCCACACACACACCCACACACACACACACACACACACACCGTAATTACCTAGTTCATGGGTATTACTTAATCACCTTAGTCTTGTAATTAAAGACTGTCTATTTGTGATAAGTTATTGAAACCAGGAATTGTGTTTTATTAGCACGGTTTCCTTCTTCTTCTTCTTCTTCTTCTTCTTCTTCTTCTTCTTCTTCTTCTTCTTCTTCTTCTTCTTCTTCTTCTTCTTCTTCTTTTTGTTTTGAGTTGTTACGTAAAGGTAGAGGTGTGCCAGGTAAGGTAATTGTAGGCTGGTCTACCTTTCACCTGTTTCAACTTACCTGTACTAGTATGGTTTTCCTCCTCCTCCTCCTCCTCCTCTCCTCCTCCTCCTCCTCCTCCTCCTCCTCTTCCTCGTTGTCGTCGTCCTCTTCCTCTTCCTCCTTCAACTTTTAAGCTTCTCCCTTATTTTTTTCTCTCCTTTCACTTTTTTTCTTCTATTTTTTCCTTTTCCTCATCTTCTACCTTCTGTTGTATTATTATTATTATTATTATTATTATTATTATTATTATTATTATTATTATTATTATTATTCTCATGTGATATCTTATTCCTCTGTTTTTTTATTATATTAATTTTAGTATTTGTATTGTCTATTCCTCCTCCTCCTCCTCCTCCTCCTCCTCCTCCTCCTCCTCCTCCTCCTCCTCCTCCTCCTCCTACCTTCACATTGCCAATTCCTTCTCACCCTTCCTTTATTTGCTTTCTCCTTTCACCTCCTTTCTTTATTGCATTTCATATCCATTCACCGTTTTCTTTTACTTTTTTTTATCTCCCTCTTATCTAGTTTGTTTCATATATTTTTATTTAATTTTTTATACCTCTTTGTATTCTTATTTAGTGTTGTGTTTATTGAATACATTTTTATTAATTTTTTTGTTTTTATTTGTATTTCTTTCAGTTTCGTTTCTTTTTCATAATTTCCTTTTATTTTTTTATTTCTTAATTCGTGTCTCATCATTTTTATTTTATTTTCTATTTTATTTTTTACATATTTACATTCATTTTCTCTCATCTTCCCCCTCATTCACTGTTATCATTTTCCTTCTACTTTACTCATTATCTGTCCCTATCTATT
>JAXIVD010009397.1:0-12500 GCA_036785275.1 Cancer borealis | reverse complement strand
CTCGGGGTCACTTGTTCCTAATGAGGTTCACCTTTGGCAAATGGACTTCCACTTATCCACTCCCTCGCCCTTCCCTCCCTGATGGAACACTCCCTGAACACCAAGTTTCTCCCTTACAAGTTCCACATTCATATATCCCTCTCGTTATGTAAGGGAGGGAAGGGGAGGGAGGAGGAGGGAGTGAAGGAGGGAGAAGGAGAAAGGAGGAGGGAGGAGATGCATAATGAGGGGACATGGAAGAAAGTTGGAAGGATGGAGGGAGAAAAGGAGAGAAGGAAGGAATGGATAGATAAGTGAAAGAAAGGTTGGAGGGAGGGAAGAAATAAACATAAATGAAAGATGGAAGGAAGAGTAAGGAGGAATGAAGAAAGGATGAAGATAGGAGGTAAGTGGGAGATAAAGAGATGAGAGGAAGAAAGGTGGTATAAGAGGAACAAAAAATAGGAGGAAGAAGGAAGGGCCACATAAATTACAATGGAGAAGGAGGGAAGAAGGAAAGAAAAACAACACATATAAGAATAGGAAAAAAAATAAGAGAAAGAATAGGTGAAGGAAGGAAGAAGAGAAAGAAGGAAAAGAAGAGAAGCGGAAGCCATATGCAGGAGGAAGAGAAAGAAAAGAAGGAAGAGATGTAGGTGACAGGGGAACGAAGAGGGGAAAAAAGGAAAAAGGAAAAGGTGTAGCCTGGAAAAGAAATGGGAGGGAAAATTCAATGGGAAAATAAATGGTTTGAGAGGAAAAGAATGGGAGTAGGAGAGAATGTAGAGAGAGGGAAAAAATAAATACATACACGCGACTTAATGTATAAAAAAAATGGTGTTTCAGAGAATAAATTTGTAGAAAATGGATGAATATGAAGGGAAAACTAAATTAATAACAAAAATAATAGATAAAGAAACATTAATGGGAGCCTTTATACATCCTCTCTCTCTCTCTCTCTCTCTCTCTCTCTCTCTCTCTCTCTCTCTCTCTCTCTCTCTCTCTCTCTCTCTCTCTCTCTCTCTCTCTCTCTCTCTCTCTCTCGTGCACTCATTCTTTCAAATCTAATTACAGATCGATTCCCCGATAAAGACAGAATTAAAACCAAGAAGACTGGAAAAACTAATTGGGAAGGACCAAACCAAACTCACTTACCTGGATTACGTGAGTCTAATTACCTGCGTCCCTCATCATTACACACACACACAGACACAGACACAGACACAGACACAGACACAGACACACACACACACACACACACACACACACACACACACACACACACACACACACACACACAGACACAGACACAGACACAGACACAGACACAGACACACACACACACACACACACACACACACACACACACACACACACACACAGTCACACACTCTCAACAAGAAGAAGAAATTCTCTAATTAAAAACATTTCTTCTCTTCTTTAAGTCTTCTGTATTATTATTATCATTATTATTTTTGTTATCATTATTACTATTATTATCACCATCATCATTAAACATATCATTATTACGCCACACAAAAAAACAAATAATTAATGAAAAAACATAATTATGAGGCAGTGTGTGTGTGTGTGTGTATGTGTGCGCCACTTGAGTACCTTCGATCAAAGTGGTATTCGGGTACCTGGTTTGTGGTACTTAAGATGGAAAGGGAAGGAAAAAAAGGACGTCAATAAGGGCGAACAACAGCTTCATTAGCCTCATCAACACTACCAACACACACCTTTTCCCCTACATTTCCCTCGTTCTCATCAACACAAACATAATTATCGCCCATCAAAGTGCTGAGAGATAGATAGATAGATAAATAGATAAATAGATAGACAAATAGATATAAATAAAAAAATGTGTAAGGCTTAGCTGACACTCCCTCCCCCACCCCTCCCTTCATCTACTTCTACTGACGTCACACTCTCCATGCTCTGTCATTGGTTGGTTATGTTTAGTCTTAACCAATCACAGGAGAGAGAGAAAAAAAATAAAAGAGAAAGAGAGAGAGAGAGGGGTAGACCAAAAACTGTAGATATATGGCAGAAGCAAACTGTTTTCGGAAATAAATCAAACACAAATACTCTCACTCTGCCAAAGAAAGAGATAAAATGATAACTGACTGACTGACTGACTGACTGACTGACTGATGAAATTGAAAAAGAGAAAAAAATAAAGAAACAAAATAAATGGAAGATATTGGAAGAAAAACAGAAAGGAAGGAACACAACAACGAAGCAATAAGGAAAGAAAAGAGGAAAATAAAGAAAAAAATAAACTAAGGAGAAAAAGAAACGAAGAAAAAAATTATGTAAACCAAGAGTAACAAACACTTACATTACAATAAAACAAAACAAAGCAAACATGAAAAAAAAAAAAAAAAAAAACGAAAAGTAAAAAATAACAAAATAAAAAAACACACAATTCAACTACATAAAAAGAACATAAATACACACACAAAAAAAACATCAATTAAAAAAAAAAAAAAAAAAAAACTCCCAAGAACTACAACTAATACAATCAACAAAAACACCACCACCACCACCACCACCACCATCATCACCCCAATACTCACTCCTGTTCTCCACAAAGTGACACGGATGATCGAAGATGAACTCCCTAAACACATTGCACTCTTGGTCCAGGTGAGGCTCGCGGCACAGACAGGTGGGCTGGAAGTAAGGGAAGCCCAAGATGGTCCGTAGGGCAGCCAGGCACTTGTTCACTGTCACCGTCGAACACGCCACTGTAAACAAAAAACAAATGATACCGTTAGAGAGAGAGGAAAGCAAAGTAAAGATGTTGAGAAAGAGACAAATTGAACGTTAGAGAGAGAGAAAAACAAAGTAAAGATGTTGAGAAAGAGACAAATTGAACGTTAGAGAGAGAAAAAAAACCAAAGTAAAGATGTTGAGAAAGAGAGACAAAGCGAAGGAGTGTTAGAGAAAGAGAGAGAAAGGAAAACAAAAAGTAAAGACGCTGAGAATGTAAAGAAAGGTAAGTGGAGGAGGTGGTGGTGGTGGTGGTGGGTGTGGTGTTTGGCGTCGTTTTAAAGGTGTGCAGGTGGAGGAAGTGGATCTGGGTGTGGTCTTACAGATGTGGATGATAGTGTGGAAGGTAAATTTAGAGTTGGAGCTGCTATATGTGGATGGTGTTTGGGTTTAAGAGTTTTAAAGGGAAAGAGTGATCGAGTGGAAGGTGAAGATGAAGGGGAAGAGGTGGAGGTGTGTGTGGCTTGGTCCAAAGTGGTCGTTTGAGAGGCGAGGGTCATCGTGTGGAAGGCAAGGGTGAGAGAAAGGATGTGGAGGGGTGGAGGAGCTGGATGGGTGTTTGGTGGACGAACCTAAGTAGGGAAACAGAAGGAAACAGATAGATAGATAGATAGATAAATAGATAGAGAGAGAGAGAGATAATAGGACAAAAAAATGTGCCAAAGACTATAAACATCTATAGATTTGTATGTTTGTACATGTATCGAGAAAAAAACCATTTGTATAGATACATAAATATATACATATAGACAAACAGACATATAGGAAAAGATTGACAAACAAATTGAAAAAAAAGTTAAGAAAAAATATTATGAAGAGGAAATGTGGAGGGAGTCATGGAACGGGAGGAGGAGGAGGAGGGAGAAAGGAAGGGACGAAAGGATGGATGGGCAGGTTGGGGGGAAACAGGTGCGGCGGGGGTGAAGGTGGGGGGAGCGACGCACCTGTGGCCCGGGGCGGCGGAATCCACCTGGCACTGACAACTACCTCTTCATTATCGTCGGAAATACACCAACCCACTCTAAACCAGATAAGCGGGTGCAGCGGGGCGGGGCGGGGCAGACAGGGGATGGATTTGATGGAGTCAGGTGAGGGGAAGGGGTTAGGGCGGCGGTATGAAGGCTCACAAGGATTTGGGCGGACAAGTTTTCCTTAACGAATATTTTCTATTTATGGAAAATGAAGGTTAGAAAGGAGGAGGCAACCTAAATAAGGCCACTACGATCCCAAATTTACCTTGGCTGTCAATCATAAGTACCATCACCAGCTACATCCACGTACACCACCATCAATGTCAACATCCATCGCTTGTTTCATTGAGGTGGCCTCGTGCCCTCATCATCCATCACGCCCTCCACATGCCGACATTACCGCCGCTCGCTATAAATCGTACCATCGACCCTCCACGACTAAGGTTTATTACCAAGCCTCGACCACTACTGTTTGTCATCATGAGGTGAGGTCACATTTCAGGACGTGCGTTGCTTGGCTCACCTGTCCGTCCACTCGCCAATACCTGTGGACGCGCCGCCACACCAGCCGCCCGCCCCACTCAAAGCCACTTTTGGCAGTATAGATCAACTTCCTTCAGCCGCAAGATTTGTCGCTGTCCTTTGGTCACCGCTTTATGGATGTCTCAGAAATAATGTAGTGAGTGCGATCGACCACCAGAGGGCGTGCCTCATACCCATTTATGTCGCAGTTGGCGTTCATAGTTAACTGGCTTACGATGCAATCATTCATTTGGTGCCGCATATTACCAAAGGTGTCAATCATTTATTCGTATTACTGTTCAGTGTTCTAGTTTTTAATTATACACTTTAGTGAGACGAAATTCCAGCTTGATGAAGGTGTGAATCCTCCCTCTTTGCCATGTACCAGCGTGATACACTCGTGTTGAGCGACTCCATAACACCAAGAGCCGCGCTAATCCCCAGATGACTTCCTGTCCACATCCACCATTGTTATCACTTCTCCACCAAGATGTAGGAAATTCTCCAAAACCTTACAATTCCCAATTCACGCATGAACACACACACAACTCTTGCTTCATCCAATCAGCCGCCACACACGTGACCTTGAGGTGACCTTAAGGTCTAGTGGCTTGGATTCTTTCTCTAGTGATTCAAAAGCTATGCACAAGACCTCCAGTCACTTCATGAATATTAGTCTTATTCGCAGAGACAAAGCCAATAATACAGATATTAATGACAAGCTCCGTGATGATCAAATGTACACTTGTTGGGAAACATGTAAGCGAGGATCCAGTCCTCCTTAGCCACGAAATAAAACTATATACAAGTGAACGTGATGGAATCCTGGCACACAGCAGCAACCCACAGCCCCGGAGTACAGGCCAGTCATTGGATCAATAATGGTTGTGGGAATTCCACGAAGTCTCTGAAGGTACCCGAGTGCCTCGCGATGCATTCAATCAAATACTCTTCAGATCGATATCAATGCATCCTCTGTCGAGACTCATACCAACACACACGAAGGATTCACAACATCAGGATTTCACTCGTTGCTGAATTCTCGGTAATGAACCCTGACGGTTCGGGGCTTTGCGATTTTCGCTGGTGTGTTCACAACACATAACATGCGACGGTTGAACGAGCGAAGTGCTTGTTCAACCTGTATACAAAAAAAGTCTAATTTCCCGAAACTTGCATGAAACCCTTCAAGTAAGACCTCACCTTCACCCTGTAACGCTTCTCATGTTACAAACACCAACCATCATCCTTCTCTTCAATGGTACTAATTTCTCTCGATTCACACAGAGAGGAAACAGTTTCGCAAACATATAAGTCAACAGAAACCACCAGTCATCAGCCGAGAGGAGCTGTTTGATAGTAGGGTCAGCGAGACAACAGCTCAAGGTACTGTGTGCAGAGACGTGCACCCTTCTGCGTCCTAAACGGTTGTGTACTGTTTAAACACCGTCTACCTGCGAGGCAGACTGGAAGCAGAACGTGTATGCCTCGGTAAATAGGTCGATGGTTGTTAGCATTGAAATAACTCTGTCCTTCCTCAGATATTTTCGTAGCATTCCTCTCACTACTACTTATATACTACTACTACTACTATTCCTACTACTACTACTACTACTACTACTACTACTACTACTACTACTACTACTACTATTAGTCCTACTACAACAACTACTACTACTACTACTACTACTACTACTATTAGTCCTACTACTATCATCATAGTTTTTTCACTTAATTCAATTTATCACTGGTTCACTGGTTTAGACCAGCACCAGCTGCCGCCAGATGGTGTGTGTGTGTGTGTGTGTGTGTGTGTGTGTGTGTGTGTGTGTGTGTGTGTGTGTGTGTGTGTGTGTGTGTGTGTGTGTGTGTGTGTGCGTGTGTCTGTTATGTACTTTTACATCCTCCCGCAATTTTACACTTCCCGCATCACATCCCCTTTATCACCCTTTACAGCTCCCCACCACCAGCCATTACCACCACCACCACCACCACCACCACCACCACCACCACCACCACCACCACTACCACCACCACCACCTCCACCACTCAATAAAAAAAGTTCAGTCGTAGAAAAAAAAAGTCCTTCCACCAGTCTGAACAGCAAAGGTCAAAGAGTCCTGCATAGTTAACACACACACAAACAAAATAAAACCCCGTAAATAAAAAAGTATGGGATTCCTATGTCACCACCACCACCATTACCACAATTACCACAACCTCAACACCACAATACCACCACCACCACTACCACCACCACTATTGTCACTAACATCAACAAGAACAATATAACAAAATCCAGACAAAACCGAAAAAAAACATTCTCTCTTTTTCTATCGGTTTGTTAGCCTATATGTCTGTATGTATGTCTATTTATCTGTCTACCTGCCTGGCTGTCTGTCTGTTTGTCTGTCTGTCTATTTGTCTGTCTCAGAAAAATCCATGCACACATATACTTATACAAACACACATTATCTACAAAAAGAACAATGATTAATAGAACACAATTAGTACCAACAATCACCATCATCCACAATCAACAATCATCATCCTTCACAATCAACTCATCCACTCCAATAGAACTGAAACTTTTACCCACGACCTAATCACCTACGATGCTCACTGAACGAAAAGAAAAGAAAAAAAAAAAAGATTAAATAAATAATAAGAAAATAAATATATGTAAACGAAACTGAACCATTGTTGAAATGATACAATAAAGAAAGATTCACATTATTTTTTTAGCCTTTCTCTAATATTGTGTGTAATGTATATCAATCAATAAGTAACATTATACAACTACGGAACTGCATGGTTTGAAAATATAAACGTTTTAACTCTCTCTTTTCTCTCTCTCTCTCTCTCTCTCTCTCTCTCTCTCTCTCTCTCTCTCTCTCTCTCTCTCTCTCTCTCTCTCTCTCTCTCTCTCTCTCTCTCTCTCTCTCTCTCTCTCTCTCTCTCCCCTCATCTATTTGGTGAATTCTGAATGATATAAAGCAGGTTTTAATAGAGCACGCTGGACCAATTAAAAAATGCATATGTTTTGATCTCTCTCTCTCTCTCTCTCTCTCTCTCTCTCTCTCTCTCTCTCTCTCTCTCTCTCTCTCTCTCTCTCTCTCTCTCTCTCTCTCTCTCTCTCTCTCTCTCTCTCTCTCTCCAATTCTGAGTTTCCATTTTTCTTCCATCTGCCAGGTAAATGATATTCTCAGGTAGATAACAAATATTGCCTTTCGTAGTGATAGAAAAAAAACAGAGTAAAAATATTATGTTTTGTTTGGCTTTATTATCACAGATGCTTATTTATTTAGTATGTATCTAAGTATCTACCTATCTATTAACTTATTTATTAGTCTAGCTATTGAAAGCGAGGTGTAATCGTTATTGATTGCTCTGTGTGTCTGTCAGTCTCTCAGTCCGATCGATGTTCTCTCTCTCTCTCTCTCTCTCTCTCTCTCTCTCTCTCTCTCTCTCTCTCTCTCTCTCTCTCTCTCTCTCTCTCTCTCTCTCTCTCTCTCTCTCTCTCTCTCTCTTTTGGCTATCTCATTGATCGTTATATTTGTCTGTCTTCATCTTTTATATTAATTAATTAATCTGTCTATGTAATTTTCGGTATAGGTGTAAGTATGAGTGTGGTTAGTGCTACTACTACTACTACTACTACTACTACTACTACTATAATAATAATAATGATAGTAATAATACAAAAAAATAATGATAATGATAATAATAATAGTTATGATAATAATAATAATAATAACAACAATAATAATAATGAAATAATTATAGTAATAACAATAATACCATTTAATGTTGTAACAATTTCAGGTTCAGGAGTTAAATCCTTTTCAAATGGAAGATCAGGTCACCCAAAACAAATTAATTAGCGCGTTGTAGCTTTTTTCATATGAATAGTTTTCTTTTTGTGTGTGGACGGAAACCATTTTACACTATTTTATCAAAGCCTTAAAAAAATTGTTGTGTGGTTGTTTGCTTTCTACAATTGTGGAATTATTTTCATATTCTCTTATCCTCTATCACGTCCTTTCTCACCTTCCTTAATTAAAGCCTATTTTCACAACGCTTGTAGAGAAATGATGCAACAGAATATACAATTATTATTATTTACCTCTCCAATTCTCTTCTTCCCTTCCTTCTTTTACTTCCATTCCTCCTTCTCTTCCCACCACCAACGCCACCACCATAATTATTCTCTCAACACCATTAATACCGCTACTGCATTGCCACCACCAACACTCCACCACCATCAATATCCTTCCACGCTTACTCTCCCCCCATTCACCACCACAATGTAACCACCAAAATCCCTACTTCCTCCATTCCTCTTCTTCCCTCTTAACCTTCACCACCACCACCACCACCACCACCACTATTACAGAGGCAAATCTTTCTCACTTTTATGACGCATTGATCCCTGGGGAGAGTAATTCTAGAGAGTAATACACAATCTAGTTCATTCGCGCCTCTGAGTGACGTGTACACACCGTCCCGCCAATGACGAATGAACACTCCTCGTCCCAGCCAATGAGATACACGCAAAGGTAATTACGTAACGAAGGGATGAGGAGGAGGAGGAGGAGGAGGTAGTGGACGGGGTGCTTATGAACGAACCAATAAGAGTGAAGCATTGATTGAAACGTCATGAATATCACCCCCTCATCCCCACCACCTCCCTTATGACAATGACCGCCTGTGACGCCATGCAGAGGAGTGGTCAATGCCCCTCGGGAGGTACTCTACAGGAGCCATTGTCGTAAGTCGTCCCGTCAGGCAAGGCGGAGACGTCATTCCCTTCGACCAGTAACGAGCGTACAGGTAGTGACGTCAGAGTGGTGTGACGTGAACGAATTGAGAACGAGAGAGAGAAGGAAGGACGGAAGAAAGGAAGAAAGAAAGGAACGAAGGAAAGATAAATGTATTCATGACTACATATCTATCTTGGTATCATTTATTCATTCTACCTTCTGAAGAGAGGAAATACTTATATCTTCACATAAAGGTTGTTTGAGGTGTGGTATCGTGCAAGGCTTCATTAAAATGCATTCAGTGCCAGTTGGTTGTGATTTTATGCAAAGGAACGTGTGTATTATGGAGGATGACAACCAGTGCTGCAGGCCACGTGGAGGCGGGAGGCGTAGGGATGCGGCGGGGAGGAAGGGTGGAGCAAAACGGTTGAATAAAGAAAGAGAGGAGGGGAGGGAGAGGAAGGGTAAGTCGGTTGTGACGTAAGGAACTTGTACAAAATGAATAAAGCTGAGGAGGTGCATTTTTATTTACAGTTTCATGCCTTCCCTTCCTCCGCCTCTCGCTGTTGTTGTTACTTTTGTTGGTGTGGTGCACGTGGCACTTCTTGGTAGGATTAGGAAAGCAAGGTAATCATAGCAACTGAGATTGTGAAAAGAACACCTGAGAGCCACACCTGTCTCCCCTCTTCTCCCCTTACACACATACACACATACACACACACACACACACACACACACACACCAACACACACACACACACACACACACACACACACACACACAGGTGACTTCATGCGACCCTCTCCCCTTGATGGCGCTGAGATAAGGCTGATTCTTTTGACTTCCAAGTTGTAATTAAGAGTCCGTGACGCCCCGTGAACACCTGGCTTACCTGCACTGAAAAAGTTTGTGTCGTTCTTGCATTTTTCAGTAGAGATGTTATACTCTAAGAATGTATTTTAGTCCGTATCTTATTCACCTCCCCCCCCCCCCCCCTCAAACACACACCCTTCGTCAAGCTTTTAGAAGTGTGAGACCCAATTTCTGATGCCCCACCTACCTCCCTGCTCACCTGTCCTTGGTTGGGGTCTCGGCAAATTGAAACAGGTAACAGCTGTGGCCTCGGTCGATCGCGGCGGCCTCTTTAGTTTGACAAATGAGGGGTTGACGAGAGAGAGAGAGAGAGAGAGAGAGAGAGAGAGAGAGAGAGAGAGAGAGAGAGAGAGAGAGAGAGAGAGAGAGAGAGTGAGAGTGAGAGTGAGTGTGAGTGTGTGTGTGTGTGTGTGTGTGTGTGTGTGTGTGTGTGTGTGTGTGTGTGTGTGTGTGTTTGTGTGTCTACAAGGGCACTCTACTGACATCGCTTGCCATAAGGATTATTTTCCCTTACCATTGCCCTCACCTACTTCCTTAAGATCGACATGTCACTGTATTGCTTTCATTACACCCGAGTGAGGGACGAAGGGGGGAGGCGAAGTGGGGGATGGATGAGGAGGTAAAAATGGCACGAAGATCGAACCGGCAGCAAGGAAGTGAAGGAAATGAAGGAAGAAAGGATTGAAGGAAGGAAGGAAGTAAGGAAGGAAGGAAGGAAGGGCAGGAGGGAAGAAAGGAAGGAAGAAAATATGCAGCTACAGGTTACAAAGGTGCGAATTTATACCTTCAACAACGACGAATTCCCACCCTCAAGGTCTGGATCAGGATAGAGAGAGAGAAAAAGAGAGAAAGAGAAAGAGAGAGAGAAAGAGAGAGAGAGAAAAAAAAAAGAGAGACTCATGAATCAAAAAAATCTCACTGAACTTAGTATAAAATGTAAATATATAAAAAACAACAACTACATTTTTAAACGTAACATAAACAATGAAATACTAGTGTTTTAAGAGAGGAATAACAACAATAATAAATACTACTACTACTACTACTACTACTAGTACTACTATTACTACTACTACTACTACTACTACTACTACTACTACTACTACTACTTGATACAGCTTTCCCGCCTCTCTGTCGATGATGCAATAGTTGAAGTAATCGGTAGAAGCAAGACAACGGCATTAAACAGACGACAGAATCAATACTGCTGAAGCTTCCTTTCTGTGCGTCAATCCAACAAAAGTGTGTGTGTTGTGTTGGCTGTCTGTCCTTTTCAGTGTCAAGGGAAAAGCAGATGGACAATATATCAAAGGCAGGAATGTTCTCTAGGAAAATAAATGTGAGTTTCCCTTTATCATCATTATTATTATTGTTATTGTTATTGTTATTATTATTATTATTATGATCATCACCGTCATTATTGTTATTTGAAAGTATCTATTATATTTTTCTTCCTTCCTTCCTTCCTTTTGTTTGATCTACAGCGTAAATAATTTTGTCTCGCCATTTTTTGTTGTTGTTTGTTTTCCTTCCCCATTTTTCGCCATAATATCTTCGCAATTTTTTCTTTAATATTTGATCTACATTATTTTTCCATCTCTTCTTTTCACTCACGTCGTAATTTCCTTGACGTCTGATGGTTTGTCGGCTTTTACTGCCAAGCTCCCCCGACAACTCTCTTTTGTTCGCCCTCAAATGAAAGACCAAACGTGGAAACTGCCTCAGGTCCCGCCACAATACAGTGTTTGAGTGTGATTGTTTATGGGAGAAAAGAGAGGAGAATGAAGTGTTTGTGAGGGTGGTGGTAGTGGGAATAGGAGGAGGAAGTGATGGTAGTGGTCGTGGTAGTAGTAATAGTAGTAGAGAGATGGGGATGGATGGTCATAGTAGTAGTAGTAGAGGGGAGAGGTCAGGTAAAGAGATGGTAGCTATACAATAATCTATGGGTAGTAAGGAAGCAAATAAGCAGGTGACATATGAATCTACTTCTTCTTTTCTGCTGTCAAGTTAAATGTCATGTCACGTCACTGGAAGTTTCGAGTTACAGCCTCAAGGGCAAATAACCTCATATTCTGCTTCACTTCTTTCCCTCTCTCTTTCTTTATTTTTTCTCTCTCCTTCTTCTGTCTCACATTTGCGTCATAGCGAAGAACACGGAGAGAGGAGAGACAAGTGAGGCTGAGGCGGAGGAGGAGGATGAGGAGTGAGAGGTAGGGGAGGAGAGAGGACTGAGATGTGATGAGAGAGGTGTGTGAGTGTGAGGGAAAGGCAGCCTGGAGACAAAGTGTTATGTTATGCAGGCGGTGAAGCTAGCGTGGTGTGGCGTGGTGTGGCGTGGGTGGCGTGGCGTGGGTGCTGTTCCAGTACAATGCTATTTTCCTTCATTTCCTCTTGTTGTGTTTATATTCCAGAGCTCAGTGCAGTGAATTCCTCTGCTATACTCTTTTTTTTTTTTTCTCTCTCTCTCTCTCTCTCTCTCTCTCTTCTCTCTCTCTCTCTCTCTCTCTCTCTCTCTCTCTCTCTTCTCTTCTCTCTCTCTCACACACACACACACACACACCCACACACACACACACACACCACACCAAAAAAAAAAAAAAAAGAGAAAAAAAGT
>JAXIVD010009395.1:0-15483 GCA_036785275.1 Cancer borealis | reverse complement strand
AGGGATGCAGAGGAGGAGGAGAGGAGGAGGAGGAGGAGGAGGAGGAGGAGGAAGAAAGAGGAAGAGGAAGAGGAAGAGGAAGAGGAGGAGGAGGAGGAGGAGGAGGAGGGGGGGAGGAGGAGGAGAAGGAGGAGGACGGTAGTCGAGGATGGTGAAAGGAGAAAATCCGGCAAAGGAGGAGAAAGAGAGGTAGAGACAGACAGAAATTGAGAAAGAAGAATGAGCTGAGGAGGGGAGGAAAAAGCGGCTTGGGAAAGGGAGAGGGACAGGTAGAGGGAGAGGGAGAGAGAAAGAAGGCAGCGGAGAAAATGAGAGAAAAACATTGGAAGCTTCCCCATCAAGTTGGTTTTCAGACACACTCTTCCACTTTCCAGCGTCAGACATACCTGCCGGAGTGACAGCCGCCGAGCAGACTTGGAAGGAAGGATTAACTGGAGCTGCTTCTAGATGAGGACAACCTTATGAGTACTTGTCTTGCAAGCTGCCTCCACCCTTACTAGAGGAATCTTATTTCAAAGTGTGTGTGTGTGTGTGTGTGTGTGTGTGTGTGTGTGGTGTGTGTGTGTGTGTGTGTAAAAAGAGAGAGAGAGAGAGAGAGAGAGAGAGAGGAGAGAGAGAGAGAGAAAGAGAGAGAGAGAGAGAGAGAGAGAGAGAGAGAGAGAGAGAGAGAGAGAGAGAGAGAGAGAGAGAGAGAGAGAGAGAGAGAGAGAGTATATAACGCTGCCCATTCTTCTTCTTCTTCTTCTTCTTCTTCTCCTCCTCCTCCTCCTCCTCTTCCTCCTCCTCCTCCTCCTCCTCCTCCTCCTCCTCCTCCTCCTCCTTCCCTCCTCCTCCTCCTTCTCCTCCTCCTCCTCCTCCTCCTCCTCCTCCTCCTCCTCCTCCTCCTCCTCCTCCTCCTCCCTGGCCATGGCCTAGAACATACCTGATTTGTTTACCCTTTCAACTGCCTTTTGTTTAATGTCGACAAATTCATAATCGATTACTTTCTTTCTAGCTCACGCAGGAAGCACAATATTTACTTTTCTACGTCTCGCCGATTTTATGTCCAGGAGAAGACGTGTTTGCAGTGGAATATTCTTTTTAGTCTTTTCATTTTTTAGGACATCTCCCATCTCTTTCGCTTTTTTGCTCCAATATCTCGCTTGTAATACCTTAATTTCATCTTTTGCTTTATAAAAATAAGGAAAATGTGTTGAATAATAACCTAAGCATCATCTTCTGTCATATAACCTAGAGTGTGTTCCTTTCCATAACTTTTCCCTCGTATTCTTTTTTCCAAGTGGTCAGCAGCATGAGACTGACTCTGGTCCTTTTTGCGCCGGCCAACACCCAAGGGCGCATCTCTATTTTTTGTAATCTTCATTCATCCCCACCCTCTTCTGCCGGCTCTGTTTGCTCGTCTCTTGCTCCCTCTGCCTCCCTTCTGCCATCACCACTCACTACTTTGCTCCAGTGCCGCGACTCCACCTCCTCGAGCGGATCGCTGCAGCTGCTGGGCCAAAATGGACTTGATGCGAGGCTCCGACGCCGAGTCCTCACGTAGTCGCTCCATAAATCATGATCATTCCTTTGCCATTAGCAGCGACTCCACCAACCTTGAGACCACCGCTCGCTCCGTCACCGGCATGGTTAGCAACAGCCGCCGCCGCCGACCACGCACGGCGGCGCCCTCCTCACCTCAACAGCAACCCACCACCACCACCATCCACCACTACACCAACCGCCATACCAAACCACCACCCACCTCTCACCACCCGCCACCCACCATCACACCACACCAGCCCATCACCAAGCGCCACATCAACCCACCAACACCTACCACCCACCACCACCACCACCACCACCACACCCCTACACCCTCATCCTCACTCTCCACCGCCACATTCCTTGCTGCTTCACACTCGCAGACACGATCACCACCATTTTCACAATTCATGGTCAGCTTTCACCTGTACATCGCCGAACATTTCCAGCTTCCAGCCTGCACTTTCAATCCAAAAATAATTCGTAGGTAGTGAAGCTGCCTTTCAGAATGGTAGGAGCGGAGCGGCTTGATAAAAATAGCATAGTGCGTGGTCAAGGAAAACGATACTCAAACTCCTCCTCTTTTGGAATCGACTCAGGGATTTTACAGAGAATTTGATGATAAGGTTTGAGGTGTTAATCCTCACGTTTGTGTGTTGCCTGGAGGGTGTGTTGTACCACCCAGTAATACACTTAGTCCTCCTCCTTACCGACTTCCTTCTCTACACTGTCTCCCTGTCAGACTTCCTGCCTTCCTTCCTTCCTGTACTGTCTTCCGCCTCTCTACTCTCGCTTACTCCCTTCACCACACTCACTCCCTCCTCACCTGCAAACAATTACTTATTACACATTCTTCCTACAACGTGCCCCTCGCAACCTCCACTTCTTGTTCGTAAAATATAAAATAACTCAACATTCAACACATCATCACCTTTTTAATCATCTTTTCTTTCTGTTCTATGCATCAAAATTCCAACAATGGAAGGAGAGCGACGACGTTAGTGGGACGTGAAAGGTTATTGTGGTCTTCAGGAAATCAGAGATATTACCTACGTTGGGATCTCTCTCTCTCTCTCTCTCTCTCTCTCTCTCTCTCTCTCTCTCTCTCTCTCTCTCTCTCTCTCTCTCTCTCTGTTTCTGTTTGTGTCAGTGCGTTTAATTAACAAATACAAATAAGTTTATAGAATGAGGTGTGACAACGTACATATAAGTAAAATAAAAGGAAACAAACATGCATAGATAAAAAAACATAATAAATATTAATAAAACACACTTAAATAATCACCAAAGAACATAATGAAAACGAACTATAAGAAAGAAAAAAAATCAATTCCATTCACACCGAGGAGAGAGAAAAGGATCAAAGAATCAAAGAATTAGACAAGTTAAGGTTAGATTAGGTTAGGTTAGTACCAACGCCGGTGCCTCGCAAGGGCCTGGCGAAGGTAAGACGCCACCTGTTACTTCTCCCACCCTCCCTTTCTCCTCCTCCTCCCCCTCCCCTTCCCTCTCCCCTTCCTCTTCCTCCTGTTGCCTTGCTCGAGGATACGCCGCTAGCCACGATGAAGGGAGGAGTACTGGGGAGGACTACTGGGGAGGAGAACTGGGGAGGAGGGGACTGGGAGCAGAGGAAGGTAGGAATGGGAGGGATATGAAGAGTAGGCAACGAAAGGGGAAGAAAAAAATGGGAAGGATAGGGAAGGAGGACAGCGAAAGGGGAAGAAGAGGAATGGGAGGGATAAGAAGGGAAGGGAAAGAAAGGGGAAGAAGAAGAATGGGAAGGATAAGGAAGGAAGGCAACGAAAGGGGAAGAAGAGGAATGGGAGGGATAGGAAGGGAAGGGAAAGAAAGGGGAAGAAGAGATATAGGATTTAGTGAGAAGGAAGCAGAGGAGAAAATTAAGAAAAAGGGTTAGAAAGCAAAGAAGAAAAAGAGGACGTAAGGAACATTGGAGGGAATTATGAGAATGAGGAAAGGAGGGAAGAAGGGAAGAAAGACTAATAATAATAATAATAATAATAATAATAATAATAATAATAATAATAATAAAAGTAATGACAGCAATTAGTGATAAAACAAGGATATGATTATTGGCGTTGCTACCATTGTTGTTGTTGTTGTCTTTGCTGCTACAACAACAACAACAACAACAACAACAACAACAACAACATTAAATATTTACTATTATATCATTTTCCTCTTCGGTATCATCACCACCGACTTCCTTGCCTCCTCCTCCTCCTCCTCCTCCTCCTCCTCCTCCTCCTCCTCCTCTTCATGGCAAGGATCGGTGACTTCTTGACATTTGGTTTGTGGTGGTATTTCGCCCACCCTCCCCCCTCCCCCTCCCCCCTTTGAGTTGGTGTCAGTGAGTGGCCGCCTCACCCTTCTCCTCTTCACCCTTTTCTTCTCCTTACCCCTTAGCCTCCCCCTTACTACATCTTTTCCTTCTCCACTTTCTTCTGCTTTTTTTTTTTTACTGCTTTTACTTCTTCTTCTTCTTCTTCTTCTTCTCTGATTACTGATATCACTAATATTAATACTATTACTACTATTATTATAATTACTACTACTACTACTACTCTTTTTTTCATTCTTCTTTTTCTTCTTCTTCTTTCTTCTTTTTCTTCTTTCCCTCCTATCATTTTCCTGTCAGTTATCCACCTCGTAATTATGCTCTCTCTCTCTCTCTCTCTCTCTCTCTCTCTCTCTCTCTCTCTCTCTCTCTCGTCAACAGTGTTTCTTCCTCCATATCATACAACACACAACACAACACTCAACATAAAACACTCAACACACAACACACAACGCAACACTCAACACACAACACAGCACAACACACAACACTCAACACACAACACAACACAACACAACACAACACAACACACAACACAACACAACACAACACACAACACAACATACAACGCAACACTCAACACACAACACAACACAACACACAACGCAACACTCAACACACAACACAACACACAACACTCAACACACAACACTCAACACACAACACACAACACACAACATACAACACACAACACTCAACATTCAACACACAACACAACACACAACACAACACGCAACACTCAACATTCAACACACAACACGCAACATTCAACAAACAACACACAACACGCAACACACAACACGCAACACACAACACACAACACACAACACTCAACATTCAACACACAACACAACACACAACACACAACACACAACACTCAACATTCAACACACAACACAACACACAACACACAACATACAACACACAACACTCAACATTCAACACACAACACAACACACAACACAACACGCAACACTCAACATTCAACACACAACACGCAACATTCAACAAACAACACACAACACGCAACACACAACACGCAACACACAACACACAACACACAACACTCAACATTCAACACACAACACAACACTCAACATTCAACACACAACACAACAGACAACACGCAACACACAACACACAACACACAACACTCAACATTCAACACACAACACACAACACACAACACTCAACATTCAACACACAACACAACACACAACACGCAACACACAACACACAACACTCAACATTCAACACAACACACAACACAACACACAACACGCAACACACAACATTCAACACACAACACAACACACAACATTCAACACACAACACAACACACAACACACAACACTCAACATTCAACACACAACACAACACACAACACTCAACATTCAACACACAACACAACACACAACACACAACACTCAACATTCAACACACAACACACAACACTCAACATTCAACACACAACACAACACACAACACACAACACTCAACATTCAACACACAACACAACACACAACACTCAACATTCAACACACAACACAACACACAACACGCAACACACAACACACAACACTCAACATTCAACACACAACTCGCAACATTCAACACACAACACAACACACAACACGCAACACACAACACAACACACAACACGCAACATTCAACACACAACACAACACACAACACACAACATTCAACACACAACACAACACACAACACGCAACATTCAACACACAACACAACACACAACACGCAACACACAACATAACACACAACACTCAACATTCAACACACAACACAACACACAACACGCAACACACAACACAACACACAACACTCAACACAACACACAACACACAACACACAACACTCAACACACAACACAACACACAACACACAACATTCAACACACAATACAACACACAACACACAACACAACACACAACTCGCAACATTCAACACACAACACGCAACACACAACACAACACACAACACTCAACATTCAACACACAACACAACACACAACACGCAACACACAACACACAACACGCAACACACAACACAACACACAACACCCAACATTCAACACACAACACAACACACAACACAACACTCAGCATTCAACACAAAACACAACACACAACACACAACACTCAACGTTCAACACACAACACAACACATAACACGCAACACACAACACTCAACATTCAACACACAACACAACACACAACACTCAACACACAACACAACACACAACACGCAACACACAACACTCAACATTCAACACACAACACAACACACAACACGCAACACACACAACACTCAACATTCAACACACAACACTCTCAACATTCAACACACAACACTCAACATTCAACACACAACACAACACACAACACTCTCAACATTCAACACACAACACACAACCCTCAACACAACACAACACCACCATTCAATTAGTCTGATGGAAAGGTTTTTAAATGAAGCACTTCACTTCTCTTCTCTTCTCTTCTTCTCTCTCCACATTCCAAAAGTATTCAAGTTGCAGGTTAACGTCCAGTTCCTTGATTACCTTACATCGTAGGTAACCAGGTAACCTCACATCTAATTCTGTTCCTCCTCCGTAAAGGGGCAGCGTTCACAATACACTGCTGATGTCATTTCCTACTATTTCCCTTAGCCTCGAGCGTGGGTGTAATGCAAACTGGCTTGAGTGGACGACACAAGGATGACGTGTGTGTGTACAAGAGGGAAATCCGCATGGCGAGGCTCTTTCCCTTGAAATTGCGCAACATTCTCACTCGTGTTTTCATGTTTTCAGATTCCTTTGAGTGGAGTCAGCCATCCATACTTTTATTTGGCTTGGAGTGAGCGGCCAGCGGCACACACTTCCGTTGCTAAGCCTGCACTCCCTCCTACATCCTTGACGCTCACCACGGGACGCGACGCACATCACTAAAAACCAGACACGCCGCTGATAAAAAGTATGTAGCTAGTGATGAGGGTGACTGCGATATGTTGCAATACTAGGAGATGCACGCAAGGGTCTCCTCAGTGTGTAGTGAGTGTAAGTGGTGTTGCTCGACACACTGACGCCGCCTCATCCTGTGTACACCGTGCATGTGCATCACACCGCGTCTCCCAACACCAGCTTCATAATATTTTCCTTCCAGCCTCATAATGGTGTTCATTACTCTCTCCTCAACTAGACGTAGGAGATAAGCCTGACAGAGAGTAGCGGTCCGAGTCAGCCGGTGACGTGGCCTGGATGAGGCTGCCGGGCTGGCTCAGGTCACATCTCCTTCCTCGCACATGGGAATCAACCACATTTCAGGTACAGAAAACATGGGCAGGTAGAAACGCAAGGTGGGCGAGAGGCAGGCAAGAGCGGCGTCCTTCATGCCTGATCGCCGGCTGCTGCTGCTGCTGCTGCTGCCATGTGACCGCCGTCTCGCATTGTCTGCTGCGCCCCTCACACAGCCCCCGGCGCGGCGCAGGCGGCAGACACGCCCTGGTCACCAACCTCAGCGTGGTCAGGTGAGGGTGGCCAGGTACTTGACCCTCCCTGCCCACCCTTGAGACTGACTCACGTATACAATGGCCTGAGGCTACACTTGACGGTCTGCCTGACGTGCCGCTACACTGGAGGCAAACCGTGTGGCGGAGTGTGAATACTACAGACACCACTAAGGCAAAGATAAGGCTATTACGGCCTTGAACGTGAATCCAGCACCAAGCACACACACACACACACACACACACACACACACACACACGCACACACACGCACACACACGCACACACACACACACACACACACACACACACACACACACACACACACACACACATACACACACACAAACATACGCTAACATTTTCTCTTTTTAATTTCAGTTAATCTGTAATTCTTTCTTCGGTGGAGCCGCTCAGTGCACCTGCAAACACCTCACTCAGTTTTCGACACAACTCTCTCTTAAGCAGCGTGAAGGAGGCGCTAATCGCATACCAACAAGTCCTCGGCAGCGACGGGTGTGTTTGGGTAGTAACTGAAAGGTCGACACTCCCTCCAGTGGTGTAGGTAAGGCTACTTAAGGCTCGGAATCCACGCAAACCTGTAGCTCCCCTCCATCACTTGACCTTTAAGATGTTACGAAGGAGGTTCAACAACTCACGCTTCCCGCCTCTTCAAGAACTGTGCGTGGAGGACAACCGAACAGCAGCACAACATAACCTGCAGGTGTTCCCGGCAGTGAGGTGCGGCGGTGGCGGAGGCGGCTGTGTGGAGGAGGGTAGGTAGGTACGGGGAGGAGGTGTGAAATCGACGTCTAATCGGATGTCAGTAAGAGGATCAGAGAACTATGCAAACAAAAAAGAGAAAAATTTACACATACAAAAGAAAACTATTTTACACTCAATATCTACTACACCAATACAATACCTTAAACAAGAACAAAGTTGGTGATTCACCATCTACTTTATTAAAAACTGATATAGCCATGAACTCTATTATTATAAGACACTGTTGGATCACACTTCCCACTCTGCCACACCTAATAAACCACACCCTTAAATTAACCTCCAAAACTTCCTCGCCATTCCCTAAGCTGAAACCCGTCCTGTGTGTCCCTATCTGCCGAGATTTTAGTTTTATGGTCTCGTACCTAGAAGGGACCCAGACGCAGCGCGGCGGTGTAAATCACGTCCTTCTCTTTTACACTCCTTTATTTATTCTCTCAACTGCACTTTTTGTGAAATAACGTGAGAGAGAGAGAGAGAGAGAGAGAGAGAGAGAGAGAGAGAGAGAGAGAGAGAGAGAGAGAGAGAGAGAGAGAGAGAGAGCGAGAGCGAGAGCGAGAGCGAGCGAGAGAGAGAGAGAGAGAGAGAGAGAGAGAGAGAGAGAGAGAGAGAGAGAGAGAGAGAGCGAGAGCGAGAGCGAGAGCGAGAGAGAGAGAGACAATGCAAACCTTTTTTTACTTGGTGTGTGTATGTGTGTATATGTGTGTGTGTGTGTGTGTGTGTGTGTGTGTGTGTGTGTGTGTGTGTGTGTGTGTGTGTGTGTGTGTGTGTGTGTGTGTGTGCGCGCGCGTCAAGTTGGGCCGATGTGAGCTAGGTGGCAACTCATCCCTGACAGCTTGGTAACATGAGGTGTGTCCGAAACAGCAGAGAACGGAACTAAACCTGAGCCCCCCCCCCCCCCCCCCCCCACACACACACATACACACACAGTATCCTCTCACGTGTGTAAATCATGCACGATATACGATACGAGCGACAGATCCTCCTTTATAGGTATAAAATATCAGTGTCAGGGAAGCATAAGCGTAAATTGCAACATACCTATACGAGAAACACCTCGCATACATCTTTCCTACCTGCCTGCAATGCATTCTTAAAGGTGGAACTGATCATGCCATCTAGAGACACTTTACACATTATAGTGCGTTGATAACCTTGTTTATACTTTTGTCGCAACGCTATTCTCGGTAAGTCGGCGTGCAATCACACCAACTAGATAATAGTGCACGCCATGTAGCGTTGTCAATGGCTGGTTCTATATAGTCTGCTTACCAACCCACCAACCAACCGGCTTATGTATGAGAGAAGCTACTGAATGAAAGGCTGGGTGTGTGTGTGTGTGTGTGTGTGTGTATGTGTGTGTATGTGTGTGTGTGTGTGTGTGTGTGTGTGTGTGTGTGTGTGTGTGCGAGCGTGTGCGCGTGCGTGTGTGTGTGTGTGTGTGTGTGTGTGTGTGTGTGTGTGTGTGTGTGTGTGTGTGTGTGTGTGTGTGTGTGTGTGTGAACAGGGTGTGTGTCGGACAAGGGTGATGGGCATTGTTTCCAGGGTGTGTAGGGTGACGGGGCGTGTTTGGGCCGCTGCGGCTCCCACTTTGGAAGGGTTATCGGAACACATCCTGTCTAGGTAGCAGGTAACATGTGTTTAGGAAGCTGATTGGGCGCACAAATAGCACCAAACCAAGATACTGCACGCACGGCTGCTACCAAACACACACACACACACACACACACACACACACACACACACACACACACACACACACACACACACACACACACACACACACATGCTTTATTACTCCCCTGATGAGATCCACTTATTGCAGATAGTCTCGGAGGGAGAACACTCGCCCCAGGAACTAACCGAGGGTGAACGTGACCTTCCGTGGGTTCCTTGTTGCTAACAGGCCGGGACGACGCTCCTCTCATTGACGTAATTACTCCCGACAGGTGCAAAGCGGAGTGCACTTGTACATTACCAACAGGAAGAGTTAATGTGAATAACTTTATCACATTCTGACTATTCTAGACTTTCTTCATCAATGATCAGCAGAGGAATGGCTGATCAAGGGACGGAGAGTAGTAGAGTAGGAGAGGGAGTGACATGTGCAATGTGCAATGCGGGATGTAACGGTGATACGCCTCGCTGGTGCCTGTAATGGTGCATGGACGGGTGTGTGCGTGTATTTGTTTTGATGTGAGAGTCGGAGAAGCGGCCGCCACAGGCTCACATTACAGCAATGGTGAAGTTCTCCTCTTTCATCTTCCTCTCTCTAAAGACGCTGCATTATTACCCTCCGCATCAGTTCTCACTAAAACTGACCCAACACATACTGGGTTCAGTCACCTAAGCTTCGGTGCCACAACCACCACTGCAACTACCACTACTACGCCAACAACAACCACAATCACCAACCACTTCTACCACACCAAACACTATCATTACCATCACTATCACCACCAAAGTCATCTCCCACCACCACCACCACCACCACCACCACCATCGCCACAGCCAACCAGTGTAACAGTGCAACACAGAAACACTTTAGATGTGGTAACAGGCTCTCAGTGAAATGCACATGGATCAGGCAGCGAGAGCCGTGGTCAGTGGAGGGTCTGTGTGAGTGGGCCGCGAAAACAAGACCCTCTCACTCTGCGCTGACCGTGTATGGACTGAAGAATGAAGAGACTGTAGACTATGTTCGCCTTGGGGTCAGTTCGAGATTAATGAGCAGGGAAAGATGATTATAGCCTTCCTCACTTACGAGTATTTGGTCAAAGCTCGGCCATGATCCTGTGTACCAGTTACTAGTCACCTTCGCAGAGGCAAGCAAGCCACCCCACCATAAACATAAACAAATATGATAACAACAAAAAATTTTTAATCTATTTTATTTTTCTAACACGTTGATAAATCAGGTGAATATACATGTTGAGGCTTGGTCTTGTGAGTGCTGAGTGTTTATGTATGTGTGTGTGTGTGTGTGTGTGTGTGTGTGTGTGTGTGTGTATGTGTGTGTGTGTGTGTGTGTGTGTGTGTGTGTGTGTGTGTGTGTGTGTGTGTGTGCGTGCGTGCGTGTGTGTGTTGCTGCAAGGAAGCGAAGTGCTGCTGCAGCCACACGCGGGGGTCAACACAGGACGAATACAATGTAACAAATGGTCTGCCATACACACAGCATCATTTGAAGCCTCCCATGAGATCAAGCTTCACCCTTTGAGCCCCAAGCCATGATTCAAAAGAAGACACATGACACTAGATTACAGGTGTCCAGGCGTGAGGACCAAACGGTGTGGCCCTCACCCCCCTCACCCCCCCTTCCCTCTGCCACACCCGCCCACCACCTACAGTGCACGGTACATTCTCCACGTCTGCAACACTGTTTGCTTCAGGCCTTGAAAATGTCAGGCACACAACAGCGTCGACCGTGTTCCAGAGGGTCGGCACGTCTCCCTCCCTCTCTCCTTCCCCTCGCAGACACGTTAAATCAGAGGAGACATGGAATAAACAACCTTCAACAAATTAAAACTCTACACCAACACTTCACTTCGTCGATATCATTATTTATACTTCATATGGTTTTTTTTCTTCAGTCATATCAAAACCATTATTAAAACTTCCATGCCAAGCTACTTTTTCACTCTATGACCTTACCGTGACCCGAGTGTCAGCTCTGTGTGTATGTGTGTGTGTGTGTGTTTGTGTGTGTGTGTGTGTGTGTGTGTGTGTGTGTGTGTGTGTGTGTGTGTGTGTGTGTGTGAGAGAGAGAGAGAGAGAGAGAGAGAGAGAGAGAGAGAGAGAGAGAGAGAGAGAGAGAGAGAGAGAGAGAGAGAGAGAGAGAGAGAGAGAGAGAGAGAGAGAGAGAAGAGAGAGAGAGAGAGAGAGGGAGAGACCTGCATGGCAAGGCTGGGGTAGTTTTACTAGTAGTGACTTGACACAAAATTACCATCTACTCCTTTGCACTCTTCCCTAATCGATAAGTACGTAGTCACATGCACTGACAGAGGGGAACGAGTACACGAGACTCCTTACTATGCGGAACAATTACTTGATTGGTACCGAGGAGAAGGAAACAAAGTTGATACATCCTGCGCGCACACACACACACACACACACACACACACACACACACACACACACACACACACACGGTCCGCTAGCGTAGTGGTTAGCGCACTCGGCTCACAACCGAGGGGCCAGGGTTCGATCCCCTGGGCGGACGGAGATTATTTGGGCGAATCTCCTTTCACGTGTAGCCCCTGTTCACCTAGCAGTGAGTAGGTACGGGATGTAAGTCGAGGGGTTGTGACCTCGTTGTCCCGGTGTGTTGTGTGTGAGTGGTCTTGGTCCAACCCAAAGATTGGTCACTAGGAGCTCTGAGCTCTTTCCATAGGGGGACGGCTGGCTGTCTCGAGAGAGACCAGCAGCAGACTGTGACAGTGAATACAGTGAATACACACACATACACACACACACACACACACACACACACACACACACACACAAGACACACACACCAAGAACGCACGCACTCTGGCGGCACACTCACTGGCTGCTGGTAAAGGCGATTCCATGTCGACATACAGTGTTATAACATATTCATCCTAAGAAAAGTATGATATAATGGACAATTTGACACAAAGTATTATATCCAATTAGATACAAATATACAAGCTCAGACACACACACACACACACACACACACACACACACACACACACACACACACACACACACACCGTTGGGAGTATAACGAAGAAGAGTGAGTGGTGATGAGATGGCGTAGGGTTGGAGAGGAATGGAGTAAGAGGAAGAGGAGGAAGCCACCTGAATCTCTTCACAGTATCAACACACACAACAGTTCCCCCTTGAATAATGAGTAACAATTTTCTACGGTGCTTGAACTGTGGCGGTGAGCGGGAAGGAGGAGCAAGGAGGGAAGGGGCAAAGCAGGGCTGGTATCTGAGGGGCGGGTTGAGTAAGGGAAAGGGGAGAGGAGGAGAAGGAAGGAAAAAGGTACTGGAAGGGAGTCAAGGTGTTATCAGTCAAGGGACACACCCGTAAACAGGATTGACTATTATTGCATTACAGGATTCGATCTTTTAGTGAATTCAACGCCCCTTCATCAGACTTTCTATAACGTGAGCATGTGATTACAAGGGAATAAATGAAGGAAGCAAGAGGGAAAAAAACGGAGGAAGACTTACTTGAGTGTTTTTCCTCTGTTGGTGTGTCACGGGGATAAACACAAACACATTCACACATTGCTTTATGAACTGCATCCTTTACAAACACATCTTCAGCCTCAGATCGTAAGAGTTAACTATCTATAACATTATCGTTAATACAGCTTACAGAAAACCATATAAATATCAGAGTTCGAAGCAAGACACACACTGATCCAGCCACCAACCCTACGGGAACCACACACACACACACACACACACACACACACACACACACACACACACACACACACACACACACACACACACACACACACACACACACACACATACACACACACACACACACACACACACATACTCACACACTCCTCCTCACACCAGACACATCTATCTATCATTCTTGCCTTCCGCTGACTGTTTGTGTTCACGATGTTCGCTTCCTAACGACCCTTCCTTCCTTTAAGATAGCTGAGGGTAATGGCACCTCAAGGATCAATAGTCTATGTCTCATCCATTCCTGTTCTACCAGTGAATAGGGATATAGTTAGTAAGGCTTAGAAGGTAGTCATACATAAAACATGAGTGAGATTTGATGTTAATTCTAGTAAAACCTAGAACAAAAAACATTCTGCACGCACACACTTCTCTCCGAATGCTAATCAACACTTTTCAAAACATAAATCACCGCTGCTACAACACTATCATTGTAATGTTACATGATTCTGTTTATCTAATGCATTGTTATATTACGTAATGCAATACAAGTTTCTTATACCGGATGATAACTATAATGGTAATGATAATAGTAATAGTAAGAATAATAATAATAGTAATAATAATGATAATAATAATAATGATAACGAGAAGAGAAAGAGAAAAATAAAACACAACTGTAATAATATCAACAACAACAACAACAACAACAACAATACGAAGGTCAACAACAAGGCTAATAAAAAATAATAATACACCAGAACAGCAGCAGCAGCAGCAGCAGCAGCAGCAGCAGCAGCAGCAGCAGCAGCAGCAGCAGCAGCAGCAGCAGCAGCAGCAGCAGCAGCAGCAGCAACAGTGGACAACAAAAGCTCGGCAGCACCACCGACATAATGGAGTTATTTCCCCGACAATTAAATCTTCCCAACCACCTGTTGCCTATGCTCTCTCTCTCTCTCTCTCTCTCTCTCTCTCTCTCTCTCTCTCTCTCTCTCTCTCTCTCTCTCTCTCTCTCTCTCTCTCTCTGTGATAAAAATAGATGGGGACACAATCACCCCTAGTAACTTTGTGAAGAACTTAGGTGTGTACATGGACCGATTTATGCTTTTTGATAAACATACAGGTGTTATGAATAAGAAAGTTATTGGCATATTAATGTTTCTAAGCCGTATAAGTGGGAACCTTGACAAACACTCCAGAATACTTGTTGTGCAGTCAATTGTACTCAGTTTAATAAACTACTGTATCCGAATATGGGGCACCACAAACTCAACAATAATAAACAAAGTCCAAAAACTACAAAATTTTGCAGCAAAGGTAGCCATGGGAGGTGCTAGAAAATTTGATCATGTAACACCAATAATACAAAAACTTGGGTGGCTGAAAATAATAGAAAAGCATAAGTTAGACACATGTACCACTGTTTTTAAAATACTAAATGACTACTATCCAGTATGGTATAAGAAATTTTTGACTGTCCATGAAGTAACGAACAGTTCTACACGACAACAAAGTTGCTTATTTGTCCCAAAGACTCGGACAGATTCCGGTGCCAGAAGCTTGGATGTGACAGGACCCAAAGTGTGGAACATCCTTCCCCCTGGTGTTGCCAGCGCTGTCTCTGTGCCCACTCTTAAAAAACGACTTACATGTCACCTTTTAAGTTAGAACCTTTTTATTATATTAAGTTTCATTTTACGTATATTGTTATATAACTAGGTTTTATTGTTTTAGCACGTTTATCAGAATAATTTTACTAAATGACAGCTGTTTGGTTAGTGGTAATACTTTTATTACATTATGTTTTATTGTACTTACACTATGTAAAATGAATAACCACTGTTTTAGTGGAAATAAAAGTTATTATTATTAAGTTATTATTATTATTACTCTCTC
>JAXIVD010009394.1:10000-12500 GCA_036785275.1 Cancer borealis | reverse complement strand
AACTGAGACCCTCGTTAAATGATGAGTTATTACCACTAATTTTTAGATATTATTTAACTCACGACGAATTTATGGCTGATTCTCACGCACAAACACACACAAACACACGCACATAGACACACACACACACACACACATGATAACTTCAACTTAAATTAGAATATAAAATCCCTATTATTCTAACGTCACTTCTCCCTTTGGCCTTCATCTTCGCTATTAAGAGAGCAGACTCACAACCAATCACCGGCCAGGAGATGCAATGGCACGTCAGGAATCAACCAATCACCAAATAGATTGCATAGTGATCATTGAAGACTTCATGACCGGTGGACTGTGCGTTGGGGGAAGGTTTGGCAAGGTAAGGAAGGGAGGGGGATGAAGGGGAATAGAGAAAATGAAAAATACGCTAAATGAGTTGCAGATTAATTATTGGAATCGATAAATGGGAGTGTGGCGTGTATAGTGAGGTTGGGGGGAGTGCGCGCGGAAGGTGACTATGTAGAGGGATGTGTTGAGGAATAAGTTGCAGGCATGGAGGAGGGACAGGATTATAGGTGGAGATGGGTTGGGATCTTGGATGGGAAGCTTTGATTTGTTTTATTCATAGCCACTCCTCCATTCTCTCTTGTTGCATCCCCGCAGTGTTCAGTCTATGCATCAATAACTCTCCACTCCATCCCAGCCCACCATCCCCTCCTTCCAAACACTTGACTATTGTAAGGAAAGGAACAAATAAAACAAGGAAAGACAGCAAAATAAAAGGGAATGAAAAAAATATAAAAAAACAATGGCAATCATATGAAAAGAAAAAGGAGAGAGGAGAAAATAATCAGGAAAATAACAAGAGTAACGTATAAGACAATAAAATGAAACTGCAACACTTTTTTTCACAGTTTTTTCACAGTTACACTTAAGCCTCCGTAGCTTAATATAAACACACACACACACACACACACACACACACACACACACACACACACACACACACACACACACACACACACACACACACACCACATTCTCCTCCATCATCACCTTAAAACACCCCACAAAACACCACACTTTATCACAAATTAGTCTGGCACCTCACCCTCAACCCTTCCCAGCCCTTTCCGATCCCTTCGCGGCGTCATCGTTGGGCGAATCCCCTAATGACTCGTTACGGACAGGTGATTGCGTGATTAGTGAAGCATAATTGGGGCTTCCGGGGAGCTGCACCTGGGCGGGGATTTAATTTGGACAGAGGAAAGGTTAGTCAATATGTGTGTGTGTGTGTGTGTGTGTGTGTGTGTGTGTGTGTGTGTGTGTGTGTGTGTGTGTGTGTGTGTGTGTGTGTGTGTGTGTGTGTGTGTGTGTGTGTGTGTGTGTGTGTGTGTGTGTGTGTGTGTGTGTGTGTGTGTGTGTGTGTGTGTGTGTGTGTGTCTTTTTTTGTGTATATAACTAACAGACAGACAGACAAACTGTTACATAGAGGTAACATATGATGAAATTTTAATGAGGAAAGAGGGATAGAGACACTTAGCATGCATTTAAAAGGAATATAAATTGGAACGTCCGGAAAAATGCAAATTATGAGGGCTGTACGCGGGGTGGCGACCAGAGCATGAGGGTTCAACAATAAAGATTATGGTGGACCGCGGTGATAAAGGGGTAAAGGAGCTTAGAAGAGTGAGTAAAGAAGGGCTAATGAGAACTATTCACATTGCAAGGTACATAAAGGCAGGGAACTAAGCTGAAATGTAATGAATGTGAGATATACAATTTGCTTCAAAACTAAATGTACCGGATGAGACTTCTGACGGAACACAGAGTCGGTTGGGCTGGAATTGGATGTGTTTTGGAGGGAATGGATCGAATTTGGGCTGAAGTGTAAATATGGGAAAATCTTGGGTTCTTAAGGGAAAGATAAGGGATGACTCTAAGCTTTGATTAAGGATGCATCTTTTCCTTGAGACAATGGCAGGAAATTATGTAAATAACAAGGAAGATATACATAAGCGGAGAAACAGAAGAAAAACTAGATGAATTTCTTTAACAAGTTCTCAGGGTGCAGTGCTTGTATACAACTACACACTGATTGACAGCTTCGCCAGTGTGGAAAAATAAGCGGCCACTCCCTCCCCATTACCAGAGCTACCAACGGACTGCCAAGTATAACTGACAGTGACTGGGAGGACACTTGCTCAAAGTCTTCCTTTTGGCAACGCTCTGAGAAAACGCGAGATTGATAAAATGACCCTGGATGCTGCAAGTAAAGATAGTCACGTTCCTCCTTCCTACATCCACAAGAAACAACAGTGACAGTAGCTGAGAAGGTATAGGCAGCAGAAAAGACTGTGAAGCAGGTAGAGGCACCAACAGCAGCAGTGGTGACAGCAGTTCCGGTGCCAGCACTCAGCGGTGATAAAAGCAGCAGCAACAAGAAAAATAGTAATCACACTCCACATCATCACTACCATCAGCGTCTTTCCTTCTCTCTTCACTATCTCCATCACTCCTT
>JAXIVD010009393.1:2500-5000 GCA_036785275.1 Cancer borealis | reverse complement strand
AATAAATTTATTGAGAAGTGCTTATAGGTATGTACATAATCTCAAATGGACAGAAGAGCATATGCCTTCCTGTCCGTACACTAAACATAGCAGAAAATACATGATGAATTATAAAACATTGATACATTTCATTGCTGTGCACTAGCTTGAGGCCTTTCAAACCGCCTGTGATTCAAACAACACACCTGAGACTACACGTGTTCCACTTATTATTTGGGTGCGACCTCCTCACTCATTAAAATAATTGCCCTTATTATCGGCTCAGCGGTGGGGGCAAGATCCCTCGGTGGTGGTGGACCAGGTGTATCCCGCAGGAACCAGCCACCCTGACCTGACTTATCCCCACCCCACTGCCTCGCACACACACAAGCACGGACCAGCCACCCTGACCTGACTTACACCCACCCCACTCTCTCGTACACACACGGAGGAGGGAGGGTAGACGGGTTGGGAGGTGAGGGAGATGGGTTGGGAGAAGGGGGAGGTGGATCATTACCTTCGCCAGGTGTGTTTCCACTGTCCTCCCTTGGAACTGTGATCCCAGCCTCATCGTCTATGCTGTTGGGGTCTAGCTGAGCAAGCCACTGACCTCTGCTGAATGTCCTCGCTGGTTCGCGTGGTCAGTAAGGTGTCCCACACATACAGAGCCTCCACTAATACACTCCTTTTGTCCACGAGGTTGTCAGTCACGCTTCTGTAGTGTGTTAGCTGCGCACTTATGGAGGCAAGTTCCTGTCGAGCAATCCTTAACAGGCGCACCACGTTCTCCTTCGGCAGGTCGTCAAGGCCGTCGTCGTTGTCCACCTGAATCTGGAGTGTTGAAGTGGGTGTGTCTGGGGCTGCCAGGATGGTGCGGTTGGTGAACGTCACAGGATCACTTATTCCCCGCAAGCCGCGGAGGTGTCCTGTGTCGCCGCTGTTAAATTCTGCCTTGTCCCCTAGACAACGCCCGTGACACAGGTTAGGGTAGCTCTCTCCAACACACTGCTTGTCTGTTTGTAGATCAGCCTTACGTCCACACACTGCACACCAGGAACTAGAAAACACATAGACCTTTGGGTCTTTCAATGAGACGTGATAGACAGTCGACAACCATAGTTGTAGGCTGAGTAGGTGGCTGGTGGTGGTGCAGGTAGCAGGTGGCGGTGGAGAGGGTAGGGGAAGTGGACGGGGGAGCAGGTGTAGGGTGGCGCGGTTCGGAACTCAGGTCACACAAGGTAGCTTTGTGTCACGGTCACGCTTCACCAACTTGGTATTTTGTATTTTACAGCTCAATTTCAGTACACAGGTTATTACACTTAACACACTGTATTGCGCTCACTGTCAGCTGTCACATGATACACTAGGTAACCGTAGCAGGGAACAGCGAAGGCGGAAAAACTTGAAAATATATAGAGCTCATGTACACAACTATGATAATATGCAAGAAAAGACCGAAGAGTTTAACAGATTCTTTGCCAATGTAGGTAAAAATACATTTAATGCATCACAAGAACAGCTATGTAAGGACCTATCTGATCCAGTTATTGACTACCCAAATGACAATGTAATTCACGGCTTCAGACCTCAACCGGTAGATGTTAACACCGTAATCCTTGCAGTTAAACACTTAAATAACACTAAATCTACTGGCTCAGATGGAATATCGTTGACATTTATTAAGGATGTATTATACGTTATTGCATTCTACCTCACCTGCATGATAAATATATCCTTTGTAACAGGTGTTATACCTACGAATTGGAAACATGCTGTGGTAGTTCCTATTTATAAAAGCGGAAACGTCAATAATGTTAGCAATTATAGACCTATCTCATTATTACTCATTCTTTCTAAAGTTATGGAAAAGATCGTTGCTTCCCAATTAACAAACTACCTTGAATCTAATCACCTACTTCCCAACACACAGCATGGCTTTCGGCACAGACTTTCTACAGAAACTGCCTTGGCCACCATAACCAATACTATCTATAACAATATGGATAATAGAAAAATATCATTGCTAACATTATGTGACCTCTCCAAAGCTTTCGATATTGTCAGTCACTCAATACTACTACGCAAATGTAATGCTCTAGGGATAAGCTCATTCTGGATGAACGATTATTTAAGAGATAGGAGACAATGTGTAAAACTTAATGATACTATGTCATCTGAGGAAACAATCACTTATGGTGTTCCACAAGGCTCCATCCTCGGTCCCATTTTATTTACTATCTATGTGAATGATCTTGGGGACCACCTAGTGGATGGTACAGTAGTCCAGTACGCTGACGACACTCAGTTTCTTCATGCTGACTGTCTAAGCAATATGGAAACACTTATTACCAAGACAGAAACATCTCTCCTAGCTATCCATAATTATTTTCTAAGAAATGATTTATTACTTAACACTAAGAAAACTCAATGTATTTTTATAGGAAACAGCCAGTTAATATCAAGGATCCCCAATAACATTGTTATTAATATGAATAACACCACTATAGCTCCAAGCAAACTT
>JAXIVD010009392.1:7500-10000 GCA_036785275.1 Cancer borealis | reverse complement strand
ACACACACACACACACACACACACACACACACACACACACACACACACACACACACACACACACACACACACACACACACACACACACACACACACACACACACACACACACACACACACACACTCTTTTAACTCCCTTCCTCATTGCTCATGAAGTCGTTTTCTTTATAAATAATGCTCTCTTACTTTTTTTTCTATTTCCTTTTTACCCGCCTCAGCATACGTCAATCGCTCTTGGTTCTGCTGGCGAGCCAATATTGATGTTGTGGTATTTTTTCACGTATTACTGTTCACTCAGCCACAGAGAAGAAATCGCTTGCTGGAAGGAGAAGGAAAAATAGATGGTGATTTATATATATTCTTTTTTCGCCTTCCTTGCCTTGCCTTGCCTTGTCTTGCCTTGTCTTGCCTGAGTTTCTGAAGTTATTGCTTATATCTCTTCTTCTTCTTCTTCTTCTTCTTCTTCTTCTTCTTCTTCTTGTTGGTGGTGGTGATGGTTTTATTTTTTGGTTTGCCATTTGCGTTATCTTGCTAAACAGTTCAAAGTGCCTTCCGTTTTATATCCTATCTTTTTTTGTGTGTGTTCCTTTACCCACCCATGACTAGGTATCCTACAGGACTCCCTCATTAGTTCCTTTTACCTTTTCTACGGTTGCTGCTTTCACTTATTGTTCATTGCCACACATGTCCCCAAACCTTCACCCCCTTCCTTTCCTTTCCTTTCCCTCCCTCCCTCCCTGCCTCCCTCCCTTACCTACCTTACCCTTTCCCTCCGTTTCTCCTTCCCTTCCTCCCTCCTTTCCTCCTACCCATTACTCCCATAATTCACCTGAGTTGCCACACCTCACATTACGGTTCCCATATGTTGCTCACTGTTGCGCCTCTTCCCCTACTTTCGTTCTCTCCGCATAGACCCTCACCACACCACACCATACCATACCACACCACACCACACCACACCACACCACACCACACCACGCCACGCCACATCACACCTCCACATACCACATCACTCCACATTCCATCTTATATCCACACCAAATACAACATCACACCAGGTATCCACACATTACACAGCATCTATGGCTCATTCACACATCATCATCATCATCATCATCATCACCATCATCATCATCATCATCATCATCATCATCATCATCATCATCATCATCATCATCATCATAATCAACATCCTCTAACATCGAAGCAGCATCACTCATCTCAGCAACATACTATCGAGGACAAAGAAGCCGACCCTCAGCCGCAGTAATACAATAATTAAGTTGAATCTCATACAGTATAAAGTCTCTCCAATTTTATGAGCTGCTAGGATCAAGTAATCATCGAAAATCTTTGTATCATAAACATTAATTCGAGTAACTGTAAAAACAATGACAGTCTTAAAGCGTGCCAAGTTATCAGCATCCACGACCGGTATGACAGGCTGGTTGGCTGGCTGGCTGGCTTGCTTGCCGCCACTGTCCAGACCTGCTCTCTGCCGCGGCGCAAGCAACGGGAGATTTCAAGTATTTGAATAGTAAAAACTTGATTCAGCTCATAAAATCTAATCATGTAAATGTAGCTTATGACTGATACCTTCCAAGTTTTAGATGATTGTGGTACACTACCAGCACAGCTCACGGCAAGGAGTCAATCAGAATGAATGTCGCTGCGGGTGTGGCGTACCTGCTTGAGGAGCTATTTTTCGGAAGTGAGAAAACAGACCAAAATAAAAGTTTTGTAATGTTCCTGGCTCCTTTGTTTGAATATGCGTATAGTTCTTCATATGATATAATTTTTCGCAATGTGTTGTCATGGTGAGCAGCCAGCCGGGCGTGTAATGGTCGTGACCAGACTGGCCCAGGTAGCGGCGTATTGTCCTAAAACTCATTAAGGAACAAAGAAGGACTTAGGGAGACCCGTGCCGGCCTTGTTGGATCATCTGGTGGATAATTAAGCATTAGCATCCGTAATGGAAACCTGAATGGCAGAAACACTCAGGCAGGACCCACAAACACCCTGATCCAGAGGGACACACGGCCAGCAGGTTTGTCCTCCGCCTTGGACGGCCTACCCATCCTTAGCCTGTTACTACTACTACTTCTACTCCTACTACTACTACTACTACTACTACTACTACTACTACTACTACTACTACTACTACTACTACTTCTACTTCTACTACTACTTCTACTACTACTACTACTACTACTACTACTACTACTACTACTACTACTACTACTACTACTACTACTACTATTTCTACTTCTACTACTACTACTACTACTACTACTACTACTACTACTACTACTACTACTACTACTACTACTTTGATTTGTTTTTTTACGACACACCGTAAATGTTAATGTGTATTTCAAATTCGATGTCTTAGCGATAATGATGATGATGATGATGATGATGATAATGATGACGGTGATGTTAAGAATGCGGCTGATAATTATGATAGGAATGATTATAATAATGCTGATAATAATAATGA
>JAXIVD010009392.1:2500-5000 GCA_036785275.1 Cancer borealis | reverse complement strand
CAGGCAAAGTTTTATAAGAAAATTATAATTATTATGATCAATATTGTTTTAATTATTGCTTTTATTTGTATTATTGTTATTATTTTTACTATTACTATCATTATCATTATTATTATTATTATTATTATTATTATTATTATTATTATTATTATTATTATTATTATTATTATTATTATTACTACAAGGATTTTCACCATCATCGTCACCGTCATCGTCATCGTCATCATCATCATCATCTTCATCATTATCATTATTATCATCATCATTGTGTTATTTTCGTCGTCCTGTTTTTATTGCACATTTTTTCTTATATTTCCAATTTCATAGCAAATGATTTAAACAAGACCGGAGCTTTACTATTGCTGACGTTGAGGCACTTGAAGATAGACATTTCAAGGAAAGTTAAGCAAACAAACAGACACACAGACAGACAGGAAGATAATGGTACGATGAATAGCAGAACGCGGATAATCAACAGGAAGACAAGGGCGACAGACAACAGGGAAAGGGGCAAGACAGGCTGAAAGGTGGGCAGGGAAAGTGTCTTAAGAGATAATTCTGCAGCGTGTCCGTCCATGCTGTCAGCCTCTCCTCCAGCGGGCTGCAACGACCCCAAGGCCATGCCCTTAAAGTCACTCTTGTTCACCTCGGCCATCGCCCCGGCAGCCTCATCGTGGCAGCCGCCCCCTCCATAACGAGGCTCCCCGTCCCCCGCCCCGAAGTGCCCAGGTACCAGCATGACCCATCAAAGTGTCCTTCATCTGACCTCACTTCGGGGTTATGTAAAAAAGTTGGCAGGTGCATCCCATTGGCAGACGACACCCAACACTCTCAATCTTTTTGCCCTCAAAGAGGAAAACTCGCAGGGGGTCCTTTCATTTTTCCAACTGAATGGATAGAAAGGTGAACGCATCCGTGGGAACGTCCGATTTTGAAGAAATGGAGTAAATGGTGCAAAAATTTGCTTGTGACAGTGAAACAACAATGACGAACATACAAACAGAGCCTGGGTGCCGGTCGTCCCTGCTCAAATCACAGCAAAGCAACTCTCACACTCTTGCCAGCTTGGCGATCGAGTGGATGGAAGAGTAAACAGCCTTCTTTTCCTTAATTCATCTCTGACACACAAGAAAAACACCCTTCCCCTGCATTCCCCAAACACGGGTCACAATTTTAAGGCACAGCTGTCCCAATAAGTGGCGTATGAGCGAAGAAAACGAAAATAAACACAGGCATGGACGGAGTAGGCAGTGCGAAGGGGCGGCTCCACAATGTTGCTGCAATCTCAGCTCGTCCTGCCCGGGGGAGGCTGCCCGGTGAGACGCATGGCAATGAACCAAACCTTAGGCGCCCGCACCCTTGCTCCAAGACAGTGCTACGCTTGATAAAGACCCTTAGGAACTTGACTTACAAACATCCAGCCACCTTACAACCGTCATCCCTCCCCCCACCCTCTCCCGCCCACACACACATGCAAGCCGGTCCACGCCCACTTGTTGTCATCCCCTCCAGCTCAAATCTCAGCCAACTTCCCCCCACTACGTTCTCCCCTCACCCCCCTCCACACTCAACCCGTTCAGTCCTCTTCCTTCTAGCCACCACTTCTACTAACCATCACCCATATGACCTTCATCCCTTTTAGAAATACATTATTCCACCCACACTCCCTATTAACTCAATCCTAATCAGCTCTTACGCTTGTATATTACACCTCACCCTCGCACCTTGACATGAGGGGGACGCTCATGACCTGTCACCACCGCGACCTAGGCTGGACTGACGGGTGACCTGCTGACCAAGCCCGGCTCTTGACCCTAAGTGACATCAATACCCTGGATTGACGCTACTTGACCTTGCACTAAATTGACCTTCACTTGTCTTGATCTTGCGCTACAAACTACGCCTCACTCTACCACACACCATTCTATCGTGATACCCTGTACCACCTCACTCTACTACTCGTTACTCGTGTTTTTCATTCTGCCATCCCTTACCTGTCATGCATTTCCAGCCTGAGGAAACTACTCTTCCCTACCTTTTGAACTACGTCTTTGAGGTGGTGGCGCCGCGGCTTCATCATTCTGGTCAACAACGCACCCAACACTAAGAGGGCACCGCCTTTGCTTGTCAACACCAACTTGTAATGATTTAAGTGAGGGAGAAGTGCTACGTGTGCGTGCTTCTGAGCCATTTAGTATTCTACCACGTCCACCATGCCTACAACCACCACCACCACCACCACCATCACCATCACCATCACCATCACCATCACCATCACCATCACCATCACCACCACCACCACCACCACCACCACCACCACCACCACCACCACCTTGGCCACTTGTCATCGTCGTCCTTCCCCCAGTGATTCGTTCTTCCTCTATTTCCTTCCCAGCATTATTCCTTGGCCAGTCTCCGTATGGATGTTTGCACGGCAGGACTTAGCTGTTTGATTACTTGCTTGGCTATAAGCTCCATGGGCGCGTGTAGGGATGACTAA
>JAXIVD010009391.1:12500-15494 GCA_036785275.1 Cancer borealis | reverse complement strand
GTTGGTATTTTATTTTCTGATGTAATGAAAGGCGGTGATTAGCGTATTATAAATTTTAACTGTTTTTTTTTCTCTTATTTTATTTTTTATTTTTTTGTTTTTTATTATTATTATTATTTTTTTTTTTTTAACAAATTTTGGTTTTCGATTGGACGTAAAAAAAAAAATTGGTGTCTTTGTGCTTAAGTGTTTTGCTGTAGTTTATTTTTTTTATGGTATTACTTAGAAAATTTTGAGCAAATCCATATTTTACGTTTTTTTTTACTTCAATGTAAACGTCAAAGTCACATTAACATTCTTCCTCTTCGTTATAACAATAATAATCTAAATAGCAACAACTGTTATACACTAGTACGAACTAAATAAAATTAACATATATTCACTTCACTTCACTGTACCATAATAATAATTCACTAATCCTAACATCAATTTAAGCAAGACAAACATAACTTTACCAAAACTTCTTTACAACTAACTTAATTCCTAACATCAATTTGAGGAAGACAAACATAACTTTACCAAAACTTCTTTACAACTAACTTAATTCCTAACATCAATTTGAGGAAGACAAACATAACTCGTCCTATTTCGATAACTACACAAAACTGACACTATAATAGCTTGCCTCTACTCTTTCTCTTTCTATTTTTCTTTCCTTAACAACCTACTATGTCGTACCTTCCCTCACAGTTAGGCCTCTACATCCACCTTCTCCTGTTACCCATCCTACCAACGCCACCACCACCACCAACACCACCAGTCACTCAGCTACACCACCACCAACACGTATCCTGCCTCCCCTCCCCACCTCCCGCCCACACACATCCCATAACCCGCCTGTCCTCAACACTGACGTGAGAAAAAAATGCCTAAGTTTAATTTCAGTCACCTTCTTCGGTTACTCTCTCTCTTTTGTTTACCATTATTATCTTATTCTTCTTTCTTTGACTTCGTTTCTTTGTCTTTTGTTTATCTTGCTTTCTGATTTTTTCTTGACTTGTTCTTGTTCTTGTTCTTGTTTATCTTTTACAATTTCTTCTTTGTTGTTATTGTTGTTTTGATCTTTCTAGTTTTCTCTCTATTCCTCTTCCTCCTTCTTCTATTTCTACTTCTACTTCTACTACTACTACTACTACTACTACTACTACTATTACTACTACTACTACTACTACTACTAGGCATAATGATAATAATAACAATACTACTACTACTACTACTTTTAAAACTAGAATAACAAGACCTACTACTTCTACTTTTTTTCCTTTCCGTCTTCCTCAAGGACTAAAAATTATCACATATAATTTCTCATTTGTCATTGAATATTCTCTTATTTCTTCAATTTCAATTTCATGTTTTCTTCTTCAACTTCATCCTCATCTCACTATATCTATAAACATTGCTTTTTTATTTTTATTGATTGTAAATAAATAGTAAGAAGAATATATAGTTATTTCTTATAATTTTCTTCCTCTTATGTTCTTTCTTTTTCTTCTTTTTTTGTTGTTTCCACTTTCATGTTATCACGCGTTGCTACTCCCCTGTTTCGTCCGTTTTCTTTGTTTGTTCCATCATTCGTTATCTGGATTTGTATACTTATTCTTTTCCATTATACTTTGTTTTGCGTGTATATAATCTCGACTTATCCTTCCTTCTTATCTCTCTCTCTCTCTCTCTCTCTCTCTCTCTCTCTCTCTCTCTCTCTCTCTCTCTCTCTCTCTCTCTCTCTCTCTCTCACTTCTATAGACTGAAAAAAACCTGAAAACAGACATAATTCCATCACCTTATGACGCCTTATTATTTTTTTTCTCCTTTTACATTTCCACACATCCTTTCCTCCTCGCTGCCCTTCCTTTCCCTTCCCCTTCCCTGCTTTCCCACATCCTTAACCACTACTTCCCAGGGCTTCTTCTTCTTCTTCCTCTTCTTCTTCTTCTTCTTCTTCTTCTTCTTCTTCTTCTTCTTCTTCTTCTTCTTCTTCTTCTTCTTCTTCTTCTTCTCTCTTCTTCTTCTTCTCCTCCTCCAGAGACTCGACAGAAAGGCTGAGTCTCACTAAGTTATCAGGCAACAGTATTTAAGGTTCTACATCTACACACACACACACACACACACACACTCACACGCACACGCACACACACACACACACACACACACACACACACACACACACACACACACACACACGCGCACACACACTTAAAAGAGCTCCTCCTCATAAATCTATTGGAGAACTTGCTGACTTATACAAGGTGTGGCGAGGAAGGAAAAAATAGGTTATACAAGGTTTTTTAGACTAAAATAGCTTTCTAGTAGGACCTTAATTACCCTTGTGTTCCTAATAAAGTATCTAAATCCGTGTGTGTATTTTTTCTTCAGATGTATAATTAACTGGGAAGAATTTGGGTTTTCCATATAATTTTTTTTCTTTTTAAATCTATACTTTTTTTTTTTTTTAGAGAGAGAGAGAGAGAGAGAGATATACAGTGTGTCCATTCTTCCTTCTCTCTAGCAGGTTTATTTCTCACTCTAAATGTACTACTTGATCTTCTTTTTTTCTTTAATTTACAAAGAAGTCTTACGTACGACAATAACAAACACAGTGTACATGCAAGAAATGACAAGATTCCAAGATACACAAAAAAAAGAAAAAAAGAGAAAAAGATGCCTTCCAGACCTAGAGATGTTTAGAATTTTTCACTTTTTATAACCGGACTGTCTGTCGCATTGGATATTAGTTTAAATTACTTCCTTTTTTTATACATATTTTCTCTTCAAGTATTTAATGAAGGCTTTCTGCGTTCTATTTCTCCATCAGGGTGCACACATGTCCTATCTGGGGTGTATGGGGTGTCTAGGGGGTGGTGGTGGTGGTGGTAGTGGTGGTGGTGGTGTCTTTAGGGTAGTGGTACTATACTAATGCTGCAGGGGCGCCGCGTGGTAAGGGGGGGAGGAGGGAGGAAGGAAATGGGAGAGATGAAAAGGGGGAAAGGGAAGGGG